>JADRCC010574983.1:0-15406 GCA_019843855.1 Hylomyscus alleni | reverse complement strand
TGAGTTGGTGTGAAGTTAAAATAACCTTACTGCTGTTTCATGAATTAATATGTACAAATCAGTAAGGTGAATAAAGACTCATTGATATTTCCACTGTTAGAATTGACATTTATGATCTTAGCAAAAGTTTATTAAATGCGTACATGGCTTTTTAAAGATGCATGGTCCTATTCATGGTTTTATTTCATAGTTATAAAAATATTTTCAAAGGAAAACAATGTATTTGTTCTTTATTAAAATTGACACATGACTTAATTTCCATTTAAGTAAAAGAACATTAGGAGGAGGAGATGAAAAGTTGAAGAAATATATAGATGGTGAATGACACAAGGTTAAAAAATGGTCATCATTTTCCTGAGTATCATGTGGTCAGGAAGAGGAATGGGCGAGGCAGACAACTTAAGGTAAACCATTTTAAATCATAAATGGTATGTGTCACCAAACCAATCTTTAGAAGGGAAGCATCCATTAAAGGATTTCCCAACAAGAACTCTAGAAGAACGAATTTAGCGGAATGTACAAGAGGTATTAAGAGGTATTGTTCACGAGGGCTGATCAGACAGATATGAAAGAACACTAGTTATTAGTTCTCATTTCCATGAAGGCACAAAGGCCATGCTAAAGCTAAGAACATGGAAAAATATAAAGCAGCATAATGGACTTATTTATTATGATCCCATTCTCCTATATGACTTGAAAGATCACTACCTAAAACGATAATAAAACTATATAGACTTCCATAGGCTACAGTAAAATGTGATTTAAATAGTGATAACGTCACTTATCTTTCCTTGCTTATGTCTGATGCTATCTGATATCTGATGATATCTGTGATATCAGCTTGATGGTGAACTTATACCGTAAGCATAAAGTAATGGATTCACATTAAGAGAAAAAGAGAAACCCTTTTACATTTATATTAGAGGATACCCATAGAATTTACATGACTAGGAAAAGAACTATCTTTGCAACAAGTGGCGCTGGTATCAAATGATACTTCGCGGGATTCACGTAAACAGTAAGAAAGCGGCTCAGCACCATGCAGAACACAAGGAGAGCTGAGGGAATAGCTTATTCACAGAGGAAGGGCTAAGCATAGGTGAGATTCTGGGTTCCATACCCAGCATTGAAAACAAAGAAACAAAAAACCAAGAAAGAAGCAAAAAAGTAAACCAAACAGCAATGCACATATTTTAAAAACCTCGTAGGTAATAAAAATAATGATAGAAAATGATTTAAAAGCAAATATTACAAAAAATTGTTAAAATAATTTTAATCTTCATTTTTTATTTAGCCAAATAAGTTTCTTATGCAATTCATTGACACTACAAACCATATAAGAAGACACTAGGAAACAGAGATTTTTATATTTTAATATTCAACCAACAAAGTCATTATCAAAATGAAAACATACTGTTCAGACAACATAGGTAAATTTACATTTCAAAAATAAAATAGTGAGTAAGTTAAAAATTTCACAAAGATTTTGAACAGTTTTCTCTAAAAAGGTATGCATAGTTCAACCTTTATCTGAATAAATGTTCAACAGAACTCGCCAGTAGGAAAATGCAAAGTCAAACCACAGTGAGATGACACTTCACATGTACTGGAAAGTAGTGATAAGTCTGTCAAGAAAAGCAGCCATCAGATGACACTATTATGTAAATGTAACATCATATAAATACATTGGGAAACACTTTCTCAGTATTTCTCAAACAGTTAAACTATATTATAATTTAACTATATTATAAATATAAATACATAATATAAATATAAATAAATAAATAATATAAATTCTATATATAAACGATATTATAGTCTCTATAATTATACTGCCAGTAACTATATTGCCAGTTACATACTGAGGAAAAATGACAGTCTATCTTAACTAAAAGCTCTACATAAATGTTCATAGCAGTAGAAATATTTGTAGTATTGAAATCATAGAAAGAATTCAAATCCACCAACTGATTTATAAACAAAAATGTTTTAACCACACAATTAAATGCTATTTATTCGTAAGAGATTGTGAATATCGGTATGTGCTGAAAAGTGAAGGAACTCTGAAAGCATAAGTGAATTAAGTGACTCACTGAGAATGGAATGTTGACAGAATTTTTCTTTTCCTTGTGTTTTAATTATTGATTTACACCCCAAGGCCACCCACCCTCTTGATCCCCCTACCTCACAGCATCCCTTCCCCTCTCTCCCCTCCTCCTTTGAGAGGTCCACCTTGAGTATCTTCTCAGCCTGGTGCATCAACTATCTGACAAATTAGTCATATCCTCTCCCACTGAGGCCAAACAAGGCAAGGGGCAGGGTCAATCTCTAGGAAGAACCAGAGACCTGAGATGGGGGCAGGCCACAGAGGGTCTAAGGTGGCAACTTTAGATGAGATTTCTAGTAGTGGGGGATGTGGATACTGAAGTGATCACTTCCTATAGCCAGGCAGAACTTCCAGTGGAAGAAGTAAGACAGTCATCCAGTCACAAAACATTTGACCTAGTAAGAGTCCTGTCTACAAAAAGTGCAGGGACAAAGACAAAGCAGACTCTATAGATAGATTTAGATATAGATGATATAGATATAGATATAGATATAGATATAGATATAGATATAGATGATAGATAGAGATAGAGATAGAGAGAGAGAGAGATAGAGAGAGAGAGATAGAGATATATAGAGAGGGAATGACCAACCATTGACTGCCCCAAAATAAGGAAGGAAGGGAGGGAGGGAGGGAGAGAGAGAGAGAGAGAGAGAGAGAGAGAATTATGTTAGGTAGGTAAGGACCAGGGCATCTTGAAAACACTAGGGGAGGTGAAGAATATGGGCAAAATACATTGCAAAAAATTAAGAATAAGAAAAAATGTAAAATAAAGCATATTATAATCTTCCTGAAGGGAGGATGGATAAAGATATGGAAGAACTTACTCTGCCACAAATTTAGTTTCCCTTTTAAAGGAAACTATCCTAAATTAAGAGAGATTGCTACTATATTAAATTCTACATGTGAAATGGTTAGACTTTGTGACATATTAATTACTATTTAAGAAAATAAAAGTGTGCTCTCTTCGGCAGCACATATACTAAAATTGGAACGATACAGAGAAGATTAGCATGGCCCCTGCACAAGGATGACACGCAAATTCGTGAAGAAAATAAAAGTATATAAGTTATATTTTAATAAAAATTTTTAAAAGCTTCTATTCATTGAAATATAGCAGCATTTTCTGTCTAAAACTAAGACTATGTGGTTCCAAAGTCTGTGAGGTTCATAGGAAAGTTAACCTGTTAAAGAGCTAACCAGTGCCTTTGTTTTACTTTGGTGTTCTTGGGTTTTTGTATTTGGTTTTGCTTTTGTCAGAATCAACTTAGCCATGAAGTATTTACAGTTATTTTTGTGTGGATCCAAACTGTTTATCAACTATGAGAACTTGGCACATAATGGCTTCTGTACTTACTTACTCCAAGTTAGAAGACATAAAAATGTGGTTAATATGGAAATTAGTAGGAGCAGGGAACAAAAATAATAGAGAATTCTGGGTACCAGTCCTTGTTCCTGGAAAAATCAAAGGGCTTGAATAAACCTTAGCTAAATTAATCAAAATAGAAAGGAAGGTTGAAATTAGTAAAATTAGAAATGAAAATGGGGTGTTTTTAATTGTTATGAATGGAAATGCAAGGGACATTTACAAATATTTCGAAAATTTATATAAAGGAAAAGTGAAAAATCTAGAAAGAAGAGACACTTGTGATGGTGTGTCCTACAGATATTAAGCAAGAGGATTAAAATTACTTTCAAAACACTGAAGCAGATGTATAATCATGTATGGAAGCAAAACGCAAAAACAACAACAACAACAAAAAAAGTATCTCCCAACTCAAAACAGCTCAGAAGTGAATGGGTTCCCTGCTGAATAGCACTGCATCTTAAACAAAAATGAACAATAATAATCTGCAGGAATTCTATGAAACAGAAAGAATAGTAATGTTAATAAGATCATGTCAGAAATACATTACTCTGAAACTAAAGCCAATAAGAACACACACACACACACACACACACACACACACACACACACACACACTCCACACAAATTACACTTAAATTTCCTCAGTAAAATTTTACATAGGATAAACAGAAAATAGAATACTAATTAAATTACTTGTGAAAAGAGAACACATGAAAAATGATGCATTATGAGAATGTTGGCATTATCCCAAGGATGCACAGATGGCTCAACATATGGAAAATCAATAAATATGATATGACACATAAATGGAATTAAGGATACAAATCAAGTTATCCTTTTAATAATACAAAAAGGAATTTGACCAACCTCACTGCACCGTAGGATAAACACCCTAAAATAAATTGCGAGTCAACGAAAAATAAGTCAACATAATTTACTGAAGAAAGTGAAGAATGTAGAAAATTAAAATATCCCATGTACACTGCTAAGTAGATTATTGTAAAATGGCTATCCTACTCACAATATTTCAAAGCAATTCCCATCGTAATGCCAATTACATTCCTTACATCATTATAAAGGGTAATATTAAATATCAAAAGACCCGAATAATAATCCTCAGCAAAATGTGAAGAATTTATAATAGTACCTGATTTCAAATAATATGCAGTGTTATTGTAGCCAAAACTAAAGTGTAAAAACTAATAGCAGACATGTAGAACAAAGGAACAGGCTGGACTCCAGAGAAAAAAAATCTCCATTTCTACAAATTTTTACTTTGATTCAAAGATATACATTGAAGAAAAGGCTATCTCTTCAACCAACCTTGAAAAAAAAAAAAAAACAACATATAAAAAAAAAAAAAAAAAAAAAAAAAGAGAAAACTTGAAACTTGTCCTTCATCCTCCATGAGAGGAAATCTAAAATGGTTTAAGGGTCTTAATGTAAGATATGAAACAGGAACACCCCCAAGGAAAGCACTTTAAAGTATAGGCAAAATCTCTTTTTTTTTAAAGGACTCCAACACATTGATTAAAAAAAAATTAACAGGAAATCATAAGTGGAACTATAATATTTGGAAGTATTTGATTTCTATCTACCACCACCACCACTAAAAATGGAACAGATACTGAAGGAATGGCCAACGAAACCACTCCAATTGAGACCCACCCATGGACAAGCACCAATCCCTGACACTATTAATGATAGTCTGTTATATTTGCAAACAGGAGTCTAATAACTCCTCTGAGAGGCTCCACCCAGCAGCTGACTGAAACAAATGCAGAGACCCACAACCAAAATCTTGGCCTAAGCTTAGAGAGTCTTATGGAAGAGTTGAGGGAAGGATAAACTAGTTAATTAATAAAAGTAAATTTGGAAATTACTTATGTAACTACTTTTGTAATTTTAGGGCCCTGAATGCAGTTAGGAAGTTCACAGGAAGACAAACAGAGTCAACTAACCTGGAACATTAGGAAAGCTCAGAGGCTGAACTGTGGAACAGTGGTCTGTTCAGGCAACCTGGGCCCAGTGGAGTAACAGGTCTGGAACTCCGGAGACCCGATGGGCAATAATTTCTGCCTGCAAGGGACAGGAGTTTGGCCATGACTCCTGGGTCCCTGGCTCCTGTTTCAGTCACAGCCTCTCACAGCCCCCCTGCACCTCCTTCCGCAGGAGATGTGTATTCTGTCACATAGACAATGATCTTGGCTTTCTAGAAGGGTGAAGAGTTTTATTAGCACAGAAGTGTAATTCTAAGGAACTATGAATACACCAGGCAGTGGTCGCACACGCCTTTAATCCCAGCACTTGGGAGGCAAAGGCAGGCAGATTTCTGAGTTCGAGGCCAGCCTAGTCTACAGAGTGAGTTCCAGGGCTACACAGAGAAAGCCTGTCTTGAAAAACGAAAAACAAACAAACAAACAAATAAAATCAAAAAACAAAAAAAATCTATGAATACAAAACACCAAGTTATACTTTACAAGTCCATGAGCCATAGATTGAAGGAATACCATTAAAAAATGAGAAAGAAAAAATAAGTAAAGGAAGGACGGAAGGAAGGAAGGAAGGAAGGAAGGAAGGAAGGAAGGAAGGAAGGAAGGAAGGAAGGAAGAAATTGGGAAAATAGATTACCTCCTAGATCTTCAGAAGAAATTCATCCCAGAACATTTTGAATATTAGAATCCTGATATCTCAGGCTGGCAGATAAAACAGTTCTCTTGCATTAAGCAACTAAATTTGTTAGGACTAACCTAGGATGTGTTATGTCTAATGCATACTAATGAAGAAGGGTTGCATCATCAAAGAGATGGTAGATGCTATGCTCTCAGAAATTTCTATTGATCATGACATTATATTATTTAAAACATGGGTCAAACAAGAACAGTGCAAATCTGGCTAAGAACGCGTGACTGTAGGGCCTTCTAAATGCTGTGTACCTACTATTCTTCTCAGTGGTGTTTCTATGTCTCCTCTCCATAGATCAATGCAGCTCTCATACATCATTGGACTAGACTATTTCAGCACGGAGTAGGAGGGGCACCTGAGACTCCTTTCTTCACTGAGTAACTACAGACACTTGATGACTTCTAGCAAGAGAGGAGGTCGGGTTCTTCTAAGAAGATAGTTCCTGATAAACTGAGCCCACTCCACTGCTGGCCTCTGAACAAGAGACTATGGGCAACACAAATTGGACACAATGGATTTTTATTTAATAGAAGAACATTATGAAGGAGGTGACAAGGGAGTTGGAGGAAATTAGAAAGAAAACCGGAGGGGTATGAAAATGATCTGAGTATGTTGTATGACCTCCTCAAAGAACTAATACTAAAAATAATAAATGTTATTAGTCTTTAAACAGAAATTCAAGGTGTTATTCTAATTTATGGAATTTGTGGAAGTTTTAATGTTTTTAATTTCTTTGCTGTTGTTTTCAATGATGTTTTCTCTAAATCAAGCAAGCTATCCCCAAATCTACAATCCTTCTGTTTCAGGAACCCCAGCACTTGGATTGTCGTCTCACAACATCACAGCCAAGAATATTTACTGAAAAATTATGTACATAGCATCACCATTTTGAATATGTTTCTAATCCTGCCATTGCTAGAGAAATCTATTTCAGGAAGTTATTATGTGAATTAAGGAAGTAAATGGTTAGAAAAATTGTAAAAAATGAAAATACATAACAGAGACTGGTAGCTAATAGTGTTCTTATAATATTGGAGGAATTTTCTCTAGCATCATTAATGCTCTTGCAGCATAGATGTCCTCTAAAGGTTTTTGTTAATTAAATTAAAAAGCACCACTGAAGTGATTAACCCATTTGTTATTTATTGCTCAATAAAGCAATCATCTCTCCTTGTTTCCTTTTTAAGAGTGTGTGTGGAGGGGTGACTATTCTTTTTGAATACGGAAACAAAACACTATTGTTCTTAAATTGAATGATAGTTTGCATAGGCCACTCAGGCTTCACTTGCTTTATTCAGCCACCATAGCCTGCTGAGTGATGAGTGTCATGGTGGGACAGGATAAACTGTTAGATGTGGGTACTATGATTTCACAGCGTCAGAGTCCAAGCAGATCAAGCACTTCTTCTGTTGTATTCAAAAAAAATATTTATTACTTCTCTAAAAATATTACTTTCCATCCTCAATACAAATTTAGAGTCTGAGAATATTACAACACGCGAATCATTTATAACATTATTATATTTTTTCTATGTCAGGTAAGTGGCAAATTCAAATAATTGATTTTATAAGTTTGAGTCTGTGTAATTTAGAACTGTTTACACTGTAATTGGGATAGAGTTTCAATGAACATATTCAATATAAAATAGAACCTGAACTAATAAATTTCTATAATATGAATTCAAAAGCTTTGTGATTATATTTTTTGCTTTATATTACATTTTACTTACATTTGTTAAATTAGTAAAAGACTATGGATGTGGGGTTTTTTTGTGGTTTTCTGTGGCAAGCAAGACTATGAAAGAACCAATATGCAAACTCAGAATAATACAAGTAAATATAGAGACTACACAAGGAAGAGAAACAGACATAAATGTGAATTAACAGACAAGACCATATCTAATTGACTGTCTGGTAGAAGACTCTATGCTTCAGGCTAATAAACTGCAAGACTTGGCTATGTCTGGTCTATTTCTAATGCTTCATTCATTTCTCTTAGCCATTTTTTTAAAACATCACAAATGACAAAGAATAGGATATCTGTGATTTAATGCTACAATTGTTAGACAATCTAACTTTCAAGGCAATACTGGAGCTGTAGTTCTAGCAAAAGAGAGGCAATGCCAATATAATAAAAACATTACATATTGAACCAAATTAATGTTTCAGTGCAGCAGAAGGAAAATTAAGGCCAATTTAACAATTCTATGAGTTGAGCCTTAATAAAATGTTTATTGATTTGCTGCAGAAGCATTTTTCAATGTTGGACTCAAGAACTCTGAGGATGAAGAATGGAAGGAAAAGATAAAAGGAACCTGTCTATGTAAATATACTTGATTTTCAACATGAACAATAGATTTAGACTGGTGACATTTTTCTCTAAAGCATTAGATCAGGACATGAAAGCCATGAAATCTCTTCTTTTGTTGTACACAGAAAATCAATAATGTTCATAAATTTCAAAGGATCCCTGGTTCTTTAGGTGTAGGTTCATACTGGCATAGATAGCCTTAAACTACAAACCACTTGGAAGAGCCCCAGAATTCTGCTGCAAAGACTTTGTGCACTGTGTTTCTTCCAATAACTTGGAAATCTATGTCTTTCACCAATGTATTGTCTTTGGAGTTATAGAGGTTTATAACAAATATAAACAAATATGTGCAAGGGAAAGCAAAACTAAACAAAACAAAAAAAAACCAAAACAAAACACATCAGAAAGACTATATGTTGATAAGTCTAGTGTGAGAAAACATATTTTCTATTTCTTTAAACTGTCTTGAGTGCAAATGGTTGTACTATCTTCTTAAAGGAAGATATACAAACAACCTAACATAGTGAATCACCTAAGTGACCACTGGAAGTGGGAGGCAAACACAGGTGGATTTTAGAGCTCATTGGATTGACAGACAACCTATTGATGAACTTTGATATTATCTCAAAAAGAAAGGAGAATTCAGGATGGAATTGCCTGCATGTATGTATGTATGAATCAATACATATGAAAAAAAAATACCTAAAGAGAACAGACAGACATACTATATATAAAATCTAGGAAATTCAAGAAATGCATGCTGTGAATTTGAGAGATATTAATGTGTAGGGATAGGAAATGTTAGAGGGGAAAATGAAGATGAAGTGATGCAATCATATTTTAATTTTAATTAAAATACTTTTAAACCAGTTAGGAGTAAGGTAAACTGGAAAGGAGGAGGCACACTGTCAAGCTCTGACCTCGACTCACCTATCCATTTGCATGTAGTCCTGCATGAACCTGTGCATGCGCATGCATGCACACTTACAAGCATACCTGTGCACTTCCACATGAACACTCAATTACAGACACACAACACACACATACATACTCACCCCTTTAAAGGATAAACACATGGAGAGAGCAAACTTGAAGAGTTTCTATATGGAAGAATCAGTGTTCACTTTCAACCATACACTGCAAGGTCATGAAGGATGATTTCAATTCACTCATGATTAGAATGTAGAACTTCTTATATCTCTGTATATAAAAGAATGCCCGATGTGAGTCTACTCACAAAATGTATTAAATATGGTTACCAATTGCATGTGTTGTTAGAAATGAAGCACTAATTTTGCCAGTGAGCAGCATAAAGTAACTTGTTTAAGAAACATGTAAATAAACTGTGATTTGACGTCTCAATATATCATACTTAAATGAGCCTAGTAATGTCTAGCCCAAATAGTTGATTTATGTTTGGCTAATTAGTTACTATTATGAAATATTCTCAATTTTATGGAGTAAAAGGTTTATAATTGTGGTTGTCTATAAAAATCATTCTTTTGAAAGAATTTTTATTATCATAAAGGGAGCAAAACTTCGAAGTGTTCATCCTTCATTTTATCAGCTGTCTGACAATTCAAATAATATATTTTGATTGCATTCACCTATTCTCCATCTCCAAGCAGTCTCACCCTCCGCTCTACCCATCCAACATTGTGTCTCCTTTTCTGTTTTGTTTACAATACCCTTCAAGTACATACTGTGCAGCTCATAAATTGAAGATGTGTAGCCTTTCCATCCAGGATGGCCAATATAGAGAAGGCTTGCCTTTAAAGAAGACTAATTCTATCCCTCCCAGCAGCTCTTGGCTGTCAGTACAGCCCTACCAAGGGCAGAGCTTTACTTTATAAGATTGGATATGGTCTAGCCTGAGTTCATGCTGGTCTTGTGCTTATTGCCTCATGGATAAGAATTCATAGGTGCAACATTTCTGCTATGTCAGGAAAATATTTTCTTATTATTGTCCACTGCCTTTGTCTCTTTTGGCTCCCATTTTCTTTTTGAAATTTGCAGTTTCTTAAATTGGGAGTCCATTTCTTATTTTTTTAATTCATAAAATATACATATCCCCATTTTTTATTTATCTATGTTTTCCCTTTTATTTCACCATCCAAATTTTCTGTTTGAGTTAATTAATTTATTTACTTTCCATATCAATGGCAGCCTTCCTTTCCCCTCAGTCCTCCCCACACGTGGCCCTTCCTTCCACCACCTCTCCCTTGACCTCTGAAAAAGGGGAGGTACTCCCACGGGTTCCAACCCACCCTGGTAATGCAAGTCACTGCACTACTAGGGTCATCCTCTTCCACTGAGACCAGACATTATAGCCCAGGTCGGGGAACAGGATTCAGAGACAACAGAATCAGGGTAAGCCCCCGCTCCAATTGTGCGATCTGCATGGAGGTCAAGCTGCACATCTGCTCATATGTACTGGGCAGAGAGAGGATGGGGGCAGAGTCCAGCTCATGTTTGCTCTTTGGTTGGTTTGATGGTTCAGGGTTCCATGTTAGTTTTCTCTGTTGTTCTTTCTGTGGAGTCACTATCTTCTTGTGGTCCCCCAATCAACATAGAATGGAGACCTTACAAGTGATGACAGCACAGAAACACAAGGCATTATTAGAGACCACTATGGATGACTATATGTTTCTCTATTAAAAATTCTAGTAAAATGTTTAGATATGCATTTCCTTCCAAAATCGCAGTATGAATTCAGAAAGCATAATTACAGCAATGGAGAGTAATGTTAGCAAATCAGTAATAAAAATAATTCACTAATGAGTGATATGTGCAGGACACAATTGTTTTGCTGATAAATCTTTTTTGTTGATAAATCTTAACAATTATTATTATTATTATAATTATTATCAAATTCCTATAAATTTCCCTCATAAAATTGAAGAATTGACAAGAAAGGTAATATTGTGAGCACATTAGATGAGGCCAGCTTTACTCCATATTGAAAACAAAGCAGAAATTATACATCAATACCCCTAATTATAGATAAAATCTTACCAAAATATTGTCAAGAAAATACAGCAGTACAGTGAAAAGATTATTGATCATTATGAAGTGGGATTTCACCAAGAGATGGAAAGATGACTGAACAATATATACAAATCAATATGTACAATGTATCAAATCAAAAAAATAAAAGAAAATTCATGTAAACTATCACAACAGGTTCAGAAAATACAGGCAGTAAAATTGATGGCATCTTTGTGATTTAAAAACTCTGAAATTCTGTCGTGAGAGATCATATTTCAAGATGCTACAGGCTTCAATAACAAAACTCTTATGAAATTTCAACAGGCTGAAAGTATTTTCCACATGATCTTGAATGAGAAAATTGTGTGTATTTCTCCCATTCTTTTTCCATCTTTTAGCTAAATTCTTTAAAAATTTAACAGAAACAATTATGTAAGAGAAAGGAATAAACTGCCGATAAGTGGGAAGGAAAGAAGGTAACTTTTGTAGATGATATGATTTTGCATATAAAAAAGATTCTACCCAAGGGTTGGTAAATAGATTTAATGAAAATAACATTATAGAAAATTGACAAACATCTATAAAACCAATAATAAACTTTCTGGGAAACAAATCCCAAATCACTCTAGTTTCTATTAGCTGCAAAGAAAACTCTAGAAAAAGATAAATCAATAAAATAAATGATATCTAAAATGAAAATTATAAAACACTAGTGAAAGAAATTGGAGAGCACACACATATATAAATTGGAATGAACTCCCATGTTCATGGATTATGATGATATTATTAAAATGCCAATACTATATACTATCAAAATCAATTTATCCATTCAAAATAACCCCTGTCACAATACTGATGATATCTGCAATGCATCAAAAGAAGGCATTAAAAATTCATACAAACAACAACAACAACAAGTTGCCAAAGCAGTCCAAGAGTGGGCAAGCATCACCAAACACAATTTCATGATCTTCTATAAGCTTTCAGTAGCCAGGGAAATACAGCACTATTGTAAATGTCGATGCATGGGGTAAAGACACAAACCAGAGTGCCTACCAAAAGTCCACACAGTTATATCCGACTATTTACAAAGTATCAAATACGCACTGAAGAAAGTGCAGCATGTATTTGGCCAGATTTTCAGTTCCAGACAGAATTTCCTCTGGGCCAAGTGCAACTAGTTGGGGGTGGTGTGTGTATTGGGTCTGGAACAAGAATGGAGTTGAGATGTATTTTCAGTAAGCTCCATTGTGAATGGCTAACATTCACACCCTCTGCAAGGATTCTGTGACCACTACATAAAACTTTCGTTAGACATTGAGCTCAAACTCTACTATTACATGGATTACATACTAGTACGAGGGGATCCTTCCATGTCGTCTTTCAAAATTAAAGATCAATTATTACCTTCCCTATGCTCCCTACCATTCAAAATAACCATTTACAAAATACAGTTGAGGCTGTGCATCACATTCTTGGGAATGGAAAGTTCCCTCACTTCAATATGCCCTCTTAATCCCATCCTTTCTCTCCCCCAAAACAGAACTCTAATCCTCCTTCAGAGCTTTTTAATTAAATTTAACTGGCTCCTTCTTGCCACAAGCACTTTTCAGACCTTCTTTGACCTTTTAAAAAGAAATAAAAGACCCTCCTCCCCACTAACAATTGCCCCAGAGGCAATTCAAGCTCTATATTCTGTCAGTACAACCCTAAAGGATATGAACTTGGTAGAAATGACCCAAAATTGTCTGTACATTTTCTTATCTTTAATTCCTCTTCTACACTTCTGAGAGCCCTATATCTGCCCCAGGGAATGCTGGAATGGCTCTGCACACCAAGGTGGGGGGATTGTACCCAAAGTTCTAACTGATGTAGATGCCCTCACTATTGTGTTTTAAAATGGTAGAGACAGAGCCCTACAAACCTTAGGGAAAAAGTCTGATGTTCTTGTCACTCCTTTTTTATTTCTCTCCAATATTCAATGGCTACTAAAGAAATCACTCCTGTATGCTATTAGCTTGATAGGATTCTCAGGACAAATTGATAATCACCATTCTAAGAAAAATGGATTCTGTCTTCCCTTTGTGATGGTGCCTACCCCTCCTACCCTACCTCTTTACAAAGATGCCAATCTCCAGGCCCCCCTCTGTATTTACTGATGGAGAAAAGAGAAGGACCCACAGCAATAACACCCGACTCCCTTGCAGATGAATCACCTGTTATTTGATTCAAAAAGCAACGTCAACACTTTACCCAATATCTGTAATATATGTTATATATATAGCCCTAAAAGATGTGAATAGGCCCTTTAATTGTTATTCAGACTGGGTACATGCAGCTATTTTGTTAATCTGACTGTCAAGATCGTTTGTTAAATTAGACACAAATCCACTCTCTCATCTATTTGCACAGGTCTTTTCCCTATATCCACCATCTCAGATCCCACACTCCTCTGCCAGGTCTATAATCCTGAAATGCTCATTCTGATCAGACTGCCTCTACAGGAACATACACAGCTTCCATTGAGAAAGCAGATCAATTTCATTCATGCCTCCACACAAAAATATGAAAGGGCTTCACACCTGACTCCCCCACATCCCTCTTGCTCAGTGTCAGAAGATAATAAAATCATCCTCCTCTTGTACATCTCTTATTACTACCCCAGATTTACAAATTATAGACACTAATCCCTGAGGGTCCAATAACAAATTGGTGTTACCCACATTCCCTAATTGGGCAAAAAAATTATGTTTTTTGTTTATTTGTTTGTTTTTTACCATTGACACATACTAACATTTTGTATGGGCTACAGTCCAAATGAGAGGAAACTCAAAAGTTTATGCTCTCAACCTTTGCCATCGTGGGCATTTCCCAACAGATAAAATCTGACAATGGCTCTGCCTTTACCATCTCCCAATTCAAAACCTTTTCACCATGGGAAATTGTCTACCACACAGTCATTCCCAAAAACCCTCTTGGTCAAGGAACTCTTGGTCAAGGAATAAAGGGTGTCGGCCATCACAGCGGGTAGGGAACATACAGTCTCTGCTCTGGCCCTCATGCACCATAGGCTGCTGGGTACACCAGGAGAGCTGGAGCCTGGGAGCAATGGCTAGGCAGACACAGGAGGCTACCTGTGCTCTCTACACTGCCTGGGTGGGCATCTGGCTGTCATAAACCATATCCCATTCCGCAGGGGTACTTGAAAGGGGATGACTTCCGTGGTCCCTGGGCCTCATGGAGGCCAAGGATGACAGGTTCTAGCTCCTGGACATAGCAAACACAACTGGATACCTCAACACCTCGAAAGGGTGGCAGTGGCCCAGGGCCGAAAGGAGAAAAGGGGCATAGAGGGAAAGTGGTTCAGGCTCAAGCAGGTTTGGGGTGAGAGTCCTTGGTCCAGTCTTGAAGCTGGAGCTGGAATCCATTGCCCCAGCACTGTGAGTCTAGATAAAAGAGACAGTTCAAGGTCTTGAGAGAGAAAGAGAGAGAGAGAGAGAGAGAGAGAGAGAGAGAGAGAGAGAGAGAGAGAGAGGTCAATTAGCTCCTTTTATAATGGGCTGTGCTATCTTTCTGTTTCCCAGTGGCAGGGCATACGTGGTATAGTCAGGTGAATCTTGCCAGAATGCTGGGAGCTTGGGGCATTGTCTGGCCGCGGGATACTGGAGTGAGTGACACAGAATACTGGCGTCAGCATCTTAAGTCTGGGGCATAGCTTACTATTCTGTCCCTTGTAGAATTATCTACTGGGTGTCTAGAGCAAGCCTTGCTCAACTAAGAACACAGAATGACTTTCACAGTTCCACAGGATAGATGCCCAAGTAGGGCAGTCTCCAGATGGCCTTTCCTTCAGTCTCTGCTCTACATATTTCCTTTAGACAGGAGCAATTCTGACTTAAAATGTTGCAGGTGAGTGGGTGGCCCCACCCCTTAGCCTTAACCTCTGG
>JADRCC010574969.1:0-26266 GCA_019843855.1 Hylomyscus alleni | reverse complement strand
ATGTAGAACAGGCTGGTCCTGGGCTCTCAATGTAGAACAGGCTGGTCTTGAATTCACAGAGATCTACTTGCATCTACCTCCCAAGTGCTGGGATTAAAAACCAGCAACACTACACCCAGTTCAAAACAACTCTTTTTAATTTGAATTTAAAGATAAGTATGCTTTTATAATTTAAAATGTTTATTATGAGTAGATAAAAATTTTAAGACAGGAGAAAACAAATAGCAATTATTTTATAGAAAAAATCAATTCTTGTAAGAAGGTTGAAAATCTAATCACTGGGGATAAGCATACTGACCATCTTGCTCTCTTGTTTAACCTTGATTCCAAAGGTACCAGGTTCAACTGGTGAAACTTTTAACACTAATAAAAATGAGCATTTACAGTATAGCATTAACCCTGAATGAAAATGACAAGGCTGTCCTGAAGTATTGTTGAGGAGGTGGGTTTTATTGTAGATGTGAGGGAGAGTACAGCCAGAGGCATCTGCCGGGGTCCAGACTGAACTGGGCCATAGGAGTAGGGGTGGGCGTGCGAGGGGTGTAGGGGGTTGGCAGTGGGAGGATGGGTTGTAGAAAGAAGGAGAGAAGAAGAGACAAAAGAGAGAAGAAGAGAGAGGGCAAGTGGGCCAAGAGAGAAGCCTCAGACGGGGGTGGCATATTTTATATATAGGAATGAGAAGCTGGGAGAAGGGAAGCTGACCCCTGGGCTGGAGAGGTTTAGGGTAGGGGGCAGGGCAAGAAGTACTGGGAAGAGTCACAGGAACCCAGCAAGCCCTGTCCTGGGTTTCTTTGAGACCTGACAAATGAACTAGAAGGAATGTGAAAAGTTCCTGGAACTGGAATTAGAAAAAATTGTCCGTTTATAAATTATTGGCAGTATATAATAAACTAAAACAATAAAAACAAAAAACAAACAAAAACACCCAATCTCCCGACTCTAATAATGAAACCAAGGCTTTATTTTAATTATAATTAATTAAAGCAAGGCTGAAGAAGGAGAATCTGCAGTGAGAGGCCTGCTTGGACTATGTAGTAAGACTGTAAATAATAATAATAATAATAATAATAATAATAATAATACTTTATGTTGTGCTGAAGTTCTAGATATTTTTAGAATTTTAGATAAATTTAGGAATAAATTTAAAATGAGAAAAGTTAAGGAAACAACTTTTTTAAATAAAATAAGATAAAACAAACTAACACATTAGAATTGGACAAAATGGGCTAGAGACATGGCTCAGTAGTTAAGAGCACTGACTGCTTTTCCTAAGGTCCTGAGTTCAAATCCCAACAACCACATGGTGGCTCACAGTCACTCATAATGAGATCTGATGCCCTCTTCTGGTGTGTCTGAAGGCAGCTACAGTGTACTTAGATATAACAATAAGTAAATCTTTGGGCCAGAGCAAGCAGGGCCGGAGTGAGTGGGGCCAACCAGAGTGAGGGGCGCTGGAGCGAGCAGAGGTCCTGAATTCAATTCCCAGCAATCACATGATGGCTCACAACCATCTGTATAGCTAGTGTACTCAAATATATATATAATAAATAAATAAATCTTTCATAAAAAAAGAATTGGACAAAACAAACAGGAGGCAAAAAGATCAAGAGGAGGAACAAGAAACAAGAGACCCACTTGTTCCTACACTCGGGAATGGCATAAAAACACTAAAATAGAAGCTATGATATATATGCTAAGGACCTATAGGGTAAAAAGACAGGAGAAGTTATATATATGAAATGAAAGAAAAATTAGAAATGATGGAATAACCAATTTAAAATTTGTGTGTGTGTGTGTGTGTGTGTGTGTGTGTGTGTGTGTGTATGTATGTGTACATACATGCTCACGCTCGGGCAGGCAGGCGGGCATGTCTTGACACAACATTATGAGACAAGGGACCTCCAAAGATGCCATTGAATTCATTTTCTCCTGGCCACCTACTGCTTACCCTTAAGAGCAGTTAGAAAAAAATACAAAACTTTAAATAAGTCATTCGGTAGTGGAGCACACCTTTAACCCAAGAGGCAGAGTCAGGCAGATCTCTGAGTTCTAGGCCTGCCTGGTCTACCTAGGGAGTTCCAGGACAGCCAGAGTTACACAGGGAAACCCTGTTCTCAAAACGACAAAAACAAACAAACAAACAAAACAAAACAAAATGAAAGAATTAAATGTAAGTACTTGAGGGGGAAAATCTAATAGTACAGGTCACCTCTGAATATCACGTACTCAAATTTATCAATTTTGGACATTTCAATGTATTGGCTCTATTCCTCTGTCTAGCTATTTTATTTCTTCTAACTCCTCTGAGAATAGCTTGTGTACGCTGTGCTCTTATTTATACCTGCTTGCACGCTGGGTTAAATTACTAAGATAGATACTCCTATTCGTAACCACACAATTATCTAGTGTGGAGTCTATGTTTACCTAATCTATGGGCCATAGTCCAATTGCTTCAATTGTTCCAGTAAACTTTTCATAAGATTGTCCCTCTGGGTACACGTTTCATCTTAGGGACATGTCCTAACTCCAGTGGTCAAGTCTCCCTCAACCTTTTTGGTCTGTAAAGCTGGGTACTTTCACCTTTTGCTTTCCTTTCACTAAAAAAAAAAAAAAGTATTTTCTCCGAAACTTTTTACTTACTCCTTCTGGTATCCCTTGATAGTTGCTCTGTCTTTGCCATGATTGTTGCAAACTGGTGGTTTATTTAGTTTGTGGTTGTTTTGCTTTGTTTCCTGTTTGCCGTCTTGGTATTTATCTGTGGGGACCTCATGTTAAGGGAGCAGCTGTCCTCTTCCATCCATTCGTGTATCCCCCACTCTCTCATTACTAAAGATTCATGGAGTCCTGTTTTATTCAGTGGGATATAGCCTGTCTTGGTTAGGGTTTCAGTGCTGTGAACAGACACCATGACCAAGGCAACTCTTACAAGGACAACATTTATTTGGGGCTGCCTTACAGGTTCAGAGATTCATTCTAGTATCATCAAGGTGGAAACATCTTTGATGCATCCAGGCAGGCATGGTCCAGGAGAAGGAGCTGAGAGTTCTACATCTTTATCTGAAGGCTGCTAATGGAAGATTGGCTTCCAGGAAGCTAGGAGGAGGGTCTTAAAGCCCACCCACACAGTGACACACCTACTCCAACAGAGCCACGCCCACTCCAACAAGGCCACACCTATGCCAACAGAGTCACACCTTCAAATAGTGCCACCCCTTGAGCAGAGCGTATACAAACCATCACACAGTGCATTGTTCTCTTCTCAATACCCCAAAGGTCCCATAGTTGGTCATTTCAAAGGCCTTCAGAGCATTTGGCATGCACCTTTTAATTTCCTGGGTGTGCGACCTTACCTTCCTGCACAAGATGTTCCAGATCCTCTTGGACCCTTCAGCCCTCACCCTGAGGTCAGCCATTTCTCCCAGAACTCCTGCTTCCTTTTATAAAAGTAGAAAAACATGGATTTAGAACTCAAACGAAGAGAGGCGATTCTTTGATTTTGTAGTTACTTTCAACTACAAGAAGAAGAATAGATTTAAAAATTTATGTATCGCTGATTTAGCTTGTCTTCCTCCCTTCCTTTGTTATAAAAAGAAAGGAACACTTAAGGTTTTTAAAATTTTTTCTTACTTATTTGAATATAATTATTTTCGGCCATAATTATCAGGAAAGAATACACACTACGATAGCAACTAAGAATTTAACTTTTAAATGATACTGGAATATAATAGCCCCTCAATAAGAATTTATGGGGCGGAAAAGAGCTCAATACTAGAGGGCTTCCTAGAATGTACAAAGTTTGGTGTTCGATCCCCAGCACTACAGAAGAAAGAGGAATGCTTTGGAAATGTGCATCGGTTTTTAAAGACTATAATTTATAAAACTCTGAAGATAAATATAATGAAGGACGGGGAGTCTCTTTTGAATTCATTTGAAAGAAATTGAATGAAAGGTCTATGAAATGACACTCCATTCACTCAGATGTCTGTTACAGGAGAGATTCACTTTTCACAGTGGCGTAATAAGTTGAGCCTGCTGCGGTAACACCTGGAATTGTTACTTTTATATATGTGATAAAAATAGATAAGTAGGGAATGCTTGAAAGCGTGTCAATTTATATATTAGCCTAACTGAAAGGGAGAAGAAAAAAAAACCCTTCTTTCTCTTGATAGCACGGAACTTCTAGTATAATGTACTTTTGTTCTACTGAAGGTAAATAGAGATATTTTATTCTATGGCATGGAGGAAAAAAAAATCTAAATCGATTTCTTTTCCCATTCAACATTTCTATGGAAATCAGGTGGCACTATGAAAGTCTAGATTTCCGAGCACGCTTCTAGTCCAGTGAGTATCTTAGGATCCAGGAATCTGTGTCATTTTACCCTGAGCTAGTGGGGCACGCCTACAACCTCTGCACTTTGGAGGCTGAGGCAGGAGGATTACCATGAGTTTGAGAACAGCATGGGTACTTTAGCCTCTATAGAAAGACCTGTCTCAAAAAATAAAAAATAAAAAACCAAAAATCTCTCCAGTTAAGTGTGAGGCATTTGATCATCAATGTGACTTGGGAACTACTGGTGTGGGGCAGAAAAGGGATACCTGGATATTCCTTCTAATATTTATTTACATATTATTATATATATGTGAGTATGTATGTGGCACATCTGCTACCGTGTGTATGTGGATGGAGGTTAGAGAACAATTTGCTATGAATGTAGCTGAGGATAACCTAAGGACAATTCCTGATCCTCCTGCCTCCGTCTCTACAAAGGTTATAGTCATATACCAGCATGGCCAACTTAATCATTACCTTGCTTGATCTTGATGGTTTTTTTTTATGCTTGATTTGGTTCTTCAGATGGGATCTTACAGAATCCATACTATCCTCAAACTCACTATGCAACTAAGCATGGCTTTGAAGTGATCCTACTGCCTCTGTCTCTCAGATACGGAGATTACAGTTGCATGCCACCACATCTGGCTGAAAAACTTTTCTCAACAACTTATAGTTTGATTTTTTTTTTCTCCTTTCCTTGTTCAAATAAAAAGTTGATTTATCCCGTGAGCCTCCCAAGTGTTCTATGGTATTTACGATGCAGTGTGAAATTTACAAGTTTCAGAGATAACAAGATGTGTGTCCCAAGAGAAGACTTTTACTCCATCCCTATCGCCCTCCCTTCTTTCAGTTCTGTATGTATGTATGTATGTTCCACAGCTTGGTTCTGAAGGTTAGGGGACAACTTGCATCAGTCAGTTCTCTCCTTCCACCTTAGGTGTCCTGGGACTCAGATATGGTTATCTGGCTTGGCAGTAAGAGCCCTTCCCTGCTGAACTCCTCTTTTTCATAATTTGACACAGGTCTAAGTAACCCACACTGGCCTCTAAGTTCCAAGTGCTGGGAGAGTAAGTCGGGGACTGTCTGAAAAGAGTGAGACTGGAGAATTGGAGATGGCTAAGATTAAGATACATTCTATCTTATGAAACTGTCAAAGAATAAATAAAAGATGTTTCTAAAATAAAACCAATGTGAGCCTCTAGACTGGTGGGAAGAACCTCGTTATCACTTTCTCGCTTACGGAAGAGCAGGGTTTAAATGGAAAGAGGCACAGAAAAGCGAACTTTGACAGCGGAGAAACAAAATCAGCAAAGGGATGCAGGAGGGAGTCTGCAAACCCGCAGGCTTTCCCGCCTAAACAGCGAGGGCGTGGAGCCGGCATGTGGGCGGGGCCGAGGGCAGGGCGGGCCCCCAGGCGGGGGCGGAGTCTTGACTTGGGGCGGGATCCGAGGTGTGGGCGTGCCTCGGGAGAAGGGCGGGGCTGCTTCTCCGCCCCTCCCCATTCTCCCCTCCTCGGTTCCTCCCTCGCTACGTTTCATCAAGATCCCGACAGGCCCAGCGGCTAAGGGAGTCACGTGAGAGTGGGCGGAGGACGCAGAGCGGGGCTCCGCGGCTTCTGCGTCTCTACGGTTGTCAAGAGGTGGGAGGCATTCTCCGAGTGGCTGCTAAAGCTGGAGCGCGGACGGGTAAGTGTGAGGACTCAGATCGCCGCGCGGAGACAGGTTTAGGGGAGGGGAAGCCGGCGCGTTTGGGGGACGAGCCCTTCGGGTGGCTCCGAGATCCGGTCACTCTTCAGGTCCGCCGGGGCACTGCTGCCTTGGTGATGCTGTTGGGGTTATGCTGAGGGGACTCTTTGGCCCTCCGCTCCCTTCACCCCTTCATCCCTTATCCCCGTCTGGGAGAACTTGTAGTGCCCCGGCTTCTAGCCTCAGAGTGCATCCTCTCCACCCTCGGCCAGGACACAGGGGAAGCCGTCACTGGCTTCTCCGGGAATCCCTGGATGTGGTCAGAAGTGGATGGAGGAGTTCCCAGCTGTGACCGAAAGATAAAATACGTTTATTACGGATGGAGAACAAGGGGGCGGGGGGTAGTCATTGGGTTCTTAGGAGAGCAAAACAAACTGCAGACTTCCCAGACTGTTCCGTTTTTATCCTCACCAGCAACTTGGCATTCTCATTCTCCCTCATTCTCTCTCTGTGCCCGGTCCCAATCCATGCTACCCACACGATGTTTGAGAATGAGCCAGGTATTCCAGATATTATTATTGGTTATATGGGAATGCTGGAAGAAGAGTTTAAGGGGGGACTGTGTTTTACAGTAAGTTGTCACTTTTGTAAATCCTAGGGTTTGACTTTTTTGTTTTACAGTCTCTTTCAGGTGCTTGAAGTGCAAGTATTTATTTGTACATGTAAACAGAGTAAATATTTTATAACCAAGAGCAAATAATTTTCTTCCTGAGACGTTTCGGAAAGATCTATTTTTTTCCCCTGTTTGTTTATAAATAGATGTTTTGATCCACTTCTGGGATGGCTCCCTTAATAAACCTCTGTTCATTTCAAAGCAGTCAGTAGGGTCAGACAGGGAGGTGATATAGCAGCATTAGAAAGGAGTTTGTGCGGGAGATGGAACACATCTGTTGGGGAATTTAGGTTTCACTGATTGTCAGCATTTGAGACATAACAAACAAACAGCTGGCGGACATGCCATCCTGAATGTTTTCAGGTGTGAACTATGTGATGCTTGCTTAAAATCTTATCCTAAAGAGTTTAGAATGCCACTTATCTAGGAAGATGTTCTGACCTCCAGTTACTTTGTTGTGTTTGAATTCTTTTTTGTTCTGTGTTTGTTTGTTTGTTTTGAGTTAGGTTCCCACACTCCACAACACCCCCGCCTCCATCACTCGGTTTGGCCTTAAAGTCTGAATCTTTCTGTCTCAGCCTACTGAATGGTGGGTGGGATTACAGGCCTGCCCAGACCTTGCAGGGTTCAGTAGGTTCGGTTCCCACTTTTCATAAATCTTTGATTCTGTTTCACTTAAACACATCACCCTGGCTACCTACCAATGCCAAGAGCGTTTCATCAACGCCTAAGTATCCGTACAGAGGGTCATAACATTCAAAATAGTATTAGCAGAAAGTGAAGATTCAGGAATGGCTTGTGTGCCTGGAGAGAATGACATCAACCGATAAAGACTGGTAAAAACATGAGCATCACTGCCTTTATTGCTGTCTTCCTATAGTTTCACGGAGTGGTTACTGTATGCGGTAAATCCATCCATCCATCTGTCTGTCCATCCATCCATCCGTTCATCCACTGAGACAGTGTTTCACTAGGTTGCCCAAGCTGGCCTTGAACTCCTGCTTATAAACACCCTGCCTTAGGCTCCATGACTTGCTTTCTTATACTTAGGAGAAAAAAAAAAGAACTAATAATACATAATTCCTCACATAATTGAATATCACACGAAATAATTATAACCGTTCTATTTAGCTGAACAACTACTTAAGACCTTTGTAGTCATTTTAAAGACTCCAGTAATTAATGACACTCTCCTCTCCAACCCCCTCAGTTGGCTGGATACTTAATGGCAGTCTTCTGCCTCAGGCTCCTGAGGGATGGGGGGATTATAGGCATGTGCCACCAGCCCTTCTTATGTATATATTTTTTCACTTTTAAACTGTGAAGTTAGTTTTAGCTCTACAACAGTTTTTACGGTATTGAAAGCACATGCTAAATACTCTCCATATCCCCTGTCCCCCCCAAAGAGTTATTTGGTATACTTCCTTTTATATAAAAGTACTTTTTTTAAAAAAAGGTCTATCACAGCATCCCCCGATCTCATAATAGAAATAGCTTCTTTTGGTGCCAAAAAAAGAAAAAAAAAAAAAGAGTGGATTCTTTTCCCATAGGTGTTCTGATTTAGTGTATCATGAGAAAAAAAATGTTAATTCTTTAAAAAAACTAAATGTTACTCTCTGGGCATGTTTGAGACGCCTGAGCATTATCTTGGAATGACTTTTGTTTCTTCTTATAAAAACAGTATGTTCTGTTCAAAAGTGGAAACATTATAAAAAAAAGTAACATTGGGCTGAGTGTGGTGGTGCAGGCCTTTAACCAGAGCTCTCCCGAGGCACAGACCTTCAGATGTCTTTTGAGTTCCACACCATCCTGGTCCATATAGTGAATTTCAGGCCATCCAGGGCTACATAGTAACACTGTGTCTCAAAAACAAAAAAAGTTCACACACACAGTCATGGTTATAACTGATCTCCAAAATCATTTCCCTTTGGGGAGATGTAATTGGGAATTCTAGAGAAATAACCGAAACTTGACCTCTTACTCCTAAGGAAAGGTTTGCACACTGCAACCAACTGTAGAAACCCCAGAAGAGATCCTCATGTCCTCTATGCATCTAGGACGAACAATTCTGTACGGTGCCTCATTGGCTGGTGATGCCAGCAGGCCTTTGTTCATCCTGGAGGTTTTCCTTGCCGCCAGGGCGATAGAAAGTTCTTTGTGGCCAGGTTTGTGGCTTGAGTTTCTTTCTTACCATGGAGTAGGAGAAAGGACCACATGGTCTCTCGTACCACACAATTAATGGGGGGTGGGGGTGGGCGGTGGTGGCGCACACCTTTAATCCCAGCACTTGGGAGGCAGAGGCAGGTGGATTTCTGAGTTCAAGGCCAGCTTGGTCTACAGAGTGAGTTCCAGGACAGCCAGGGCTACACAGAGAAACCCTGTCTCAAAAAAAAAAAAAAAAAAAAAAAAATTAATGAGGGGACGGGGGAGTATTTGGTTTCTAAAGAAAAACAATTGCGGCAGTGTTATGTCCTGCTGAAGGGAGGGTGGTGGTATGAAGGTGGAAGCAATAGATATTTACAAGTATTTGTATTCTAACTGAAGAGGTCTTCTTTTCCTTTGAGATATAAATTACTTATATTTGTCCTTTGGGAGTTGACTTTTACTTTTTAAAATAGTAACTTAAAAATTTGAAATTTGAGCCCTTCCTTTGCAGAGATGTGTATTGTTATTCCGTGTGTGGTATCTTTTGGCTCTGGAGTTGTTTTTTTTTCTTAGATTGATTTATTTTAATTTTATATGGATGGGTGTTTTGCCAGCATGTATATCTGTGCACCATGTATGTGCCTGGTACCTGGAGAGAGAGGCCAGAAGAGGCCATCAGATTCCTTGAAACTGGATTTTCTGGGTAGCTGTGAGCCACCATGTGGGTGCTTGGAGCCGAACCCAGGTTCTTAACAAGAGCAACAAGTGCTCTTAACTAATGAGGCATTTTTCCAGCCCTCAAGTATTTGGGTTTTATAAGCTGTGATATATTGTAACCTTAGCCAGTTTGTCTTAGTTTCTTTTTTCTCAATACGTGCTCTATTGCTGAGCTGCAGGTTATGTGCCAAACTCAATAATTACTGGTACTTTTTGTATTGTCAGTTAGTTAACTTGACTAAGTAACTACAGCTTATAAACAGTGAATGAAGATATTTTAAGTGCTTGAAAAGCTATGTGGTCAATAAGAGTAAATTCTAGGTCCTTCTCATTATTCTGCTGACAAGTCTCTTGGTGTAGAGACTACATTGTGTTGATCATTGCATGAAAAATAAACCCTATAATTCACTATTTGTTGTCAAATGGATGTTAACTTTAAAACTAGTTAACATGAGTGTCTTGTTTTCTGTCTTTTTATGCTTCGTTGTAATGAGTCATTATATTTTAGCGGGGACTATAATTAAAACGATGTACTATTTATTGTTTTGCTTTCAATGGAAAGAAATGTCCTCCATAGCTCAGTTCAGTGGGCACTAGCTGCTTTACGGGCTGCTGCCCCTGGCTGCAGAGGTTCCGATGAGCTGTGTTCTAATTCACAACTCCACCCCTTCTTAACGGTGAGCTGGATAACTCCTCTGCACCTGAGATTGTCCTTTTGTACATGGAGCCACCGTGCCTTTCTCTTATGTGGACAAGGCTAATTAGTATGTAATGAGTATATGGATGTGTAACATTCAAATCACATATAAGAATTGCAGAAATGTCTTAAGTGATTTTAGTTTTCTAATTTTTAGAATTCTTGTCTCAATTGTGTGTGTGTGTGTGTGTGTGTGTGTGTGTGTGTGTGTGTGTGTATTTAAAATATATAGATGCCTAAGCAGTGAATTAGGTTGCCCTTCAAATTGTCTTGATTTCGAGATGGTTAAATTCCGTGTTACATACATGTCAGTGAACTGGAAGATTTATTAAACTATTCTTATTATTGAAGTGCTCAGGTGTTTGGGGAATCCAAGAGTGATAACTCCTTTCCCAGATTAGAGAAAGCATTGCATTTTATTAACTTGTATTTATTTATACATGTGTGTGTTTGCTGGCGTGCCTGCGCTTGGTTCTGTAAAGAAGAAGCGATGCTTTCAACACAGGATATCCTGGGTACTTGATGATAGAAGGGACCACAGAGTAAAATGTAGCTTACAAAACATGGCAATAGTGGAATTGGAGAACCATGAGACTTGATTAAATCTAATTACTGATCTGTTATTGGGAAGTTAAATGTTGCTACATATAAAGGTTTTTCTTAAAAATTTAAATATTTTCTGACCTAAAACTAGCAAGTTCAAAGTGAGTTTTACTATTTGAAACTGAAACTTGGGGCGGGGGGGGGGGGCGGGGCTGGAGAGATGGCCCAGTGGTTAGGAGTACTGGCTGCTCTTCCAGAGAACCCAGGTTCAATTCCCAGCACCTACACGGAGGCTTGCAACTGTCTATAACTTAACTCTATATCCATGGGGGTCCAACATCTTCTGACCTACCTGAGTACCAGGCATGCATAGACAGATATCCAAGGGTGACACCGATACAAATGAAAATAATTTTCAATTAAAATAGAAAACATTTAAACTTTATTATTATTTTTTAAAGATAAGGCTACAGAGGAAGCCTCAACTGGCCTCAGACTCACAGCAGTCCCTCTGTCTCAGCCTCCTAAGTGCTAAGATTACAGGTGTGATCCAAAATGTGGGGATAGAGATTGAGGCTTTCCTGTGATATTTGAAGCATTGTGGTTAGGTTGATGAGGTGACTCAGCAGGTAAAAGTGCTGACTCTGCAAGACTGATGATGACCTGAGATCCTTTCCATGGTGGAGGAAGAGAACCAAACCCTGAGTGTAACACACACACACACACACACACACACACACAAAACCACACACACACACACCTACACCTACACCTACACTCCTTAAAAGTAGTGCAACGCCTTTTGAATGAAAGAAACCCATTGCTGCCCTCACTAAAGTTTGCATTCCGTTGCCCTCAGTGATGTTGGAGAACTAATAACCCTGTTTACCTCGCAGGGCTCCTGAGGAGTCAGTAGAATAGCCTGCCACTTATAAGCACTTTGAGCTGCCTTTGTTCCCTTAGTAAAAAGTATGGGAACAGGGACGGGGCAGTGGAGTGAAAGGAGCAGAAGTCTATAATGATGCTTGGGATTCAGACTCTGGAGACTAGCATCAGAGTGCAGATCTAACTTTATTAATAGTTTATTACATGAGCTTATATATAGCTTTTTAGCCAGTTGGCGTATGTTTATGTATTCAACGGCAAATCCTGGTACAACTGGCATTGTTTAGCTGAATCTCTGCCCAAGAGCCTGTAAGGGAAGGTCTGATCCCCTGGGGAGATTTTCCTGAAGATGGAAAGCAGCCACCACCCTGGCCTTGGGTCCTTTGTGTTGTCTCACCAGCGGGCCAGGAGCCATGTCAGATCAGACACTCTGTACTGTGGATCAGGACTCTTCAAGGACAGGCAGGAACCTGTGGCGCCTCGCTCTGTCCCACTTCTTCCTCCGCCAGGTTCCTTCACATCTCCCACAAAAAGCACTGTAGAAAGTGGGACATTTGCAGTCGTAACTGAGACTTCCTGCAAGTGCTATGTATAAAGTGCTGTGGCCCTCCGCTGCGGAGGCTGTGGGTATATGCTGGGAGCAAGGCTTCTGAAAGGTGACTGTATCTGGATGGCTGTGGTCAAAGGCTAGTTTTACTGTCTACAGGCAGAGTCTCTGGACCCAAAGAGAGCACACTGCTGTTCTTAAAACTCAAAGCATTCATGCCCAAGATGAAAGAAAACTCTGCTTGGGCAAGAGCTGTGCCCATGTGTATCAAGCAGAAAAACCACACGGCAACTCCTGGTGGAAATCAGATCAAAACCAGAATGATCTGGCAAAAGATAACCAGGCCCATGAAACAGTGGTGTGCTTCATACACTAAAATACTTTAAGACAGTATTACTAATTTGAATTTGTGGTCATTGCATTATAGTTATAAAAGACAATATTGTAAAGATGTTTTGGGGTGAAGTGTGACCATAACTTCTTTGGAAGTTCAGAATGAAATAACAGAATAAGATAACTGGGTGTGTAATTCCAGCACTAAAAGAGTCAGAAAGCTCAGAAGTTAGGTTGTCCGTAGTAAACACACGAGGCTAGGGCTAGCAGGTCTCAAAATCAAAACAAAGCAACACAAACTCAACCTGAGAGAAGCAGATGAGGCAAACATGAAGACGTGCTTACTCTAAGTGACACGCATGGCGGTGTTCATAATAGAGGCACCCCTTGATCTCTGCTTAGCAGTGTTATCACCAACCCTGCTGTGTCTTTACAATTAACCTCACGGGCTTTGTGAAGTGTGCACACTCTATGTGTACCCAGCATTTGAAGAAGCAATTCAGTTGTCTTGGCATGGCTCCCATCGCTCCTTTAGCCTAGAGATTTTCGTTTCATGCTCTATAGAAAACAACTCTTACCATTAATTTCTTTCTTGACTGCGTGTTTTCTTGGACTCAGATTAAAATTGGTGGTAAACTCCCAAGTACTGTGTATTCTGTATTAAGATGAGTGTTATTTATTGGTTAACAGAGTAGATTGTAGAATCTTGAATGCTGTTGTGGGAAATCTCAGTTTCTACTGTAAGGAATTAGCTAGATAGTCTAACCCTGTGAATCTAGATTTCATTTTGTTTGCTTAAGCCTGAACTGGTTTCTTTCTCATATATGGGAATATATATATATATATATATATATATATATATATATATATATACACACACACACACACACACACACACATATATATTATATGTACATATATAAACTGTGTTTTTTTGTTTGCTTTTAAGGCAAGGTCTGTGTACCCCTAGTAGGCTTCGACCTTAACAGTGATCCTCCTACCTCCTCCGCTCCAGTTCTTTGCTTGGGACTACAAATGTATAGCACTACACCCAGTTACTTTGCTCAATATTAAGCTATCCACATTATTTCTGTAGCAAATGGTAGGAAGACAGTCAGACGAGGAATTACTAGATCTGCATATGTTTCCCAGTTTGTTGCTTGCTAGCTTTCTGTTCTTAAGTTGATAATGTCTCCTTTCTGGCCTGTTGCCTTTCACACTGAAATCTTGAAAATTTCTGAGATCACGTTCATCTCTTAATATTCTAGTATATTAGTCCCTCCCTACTCCCTGTGTCAATCACTGTGTGAGAGTATTGGGGCCCACCATGTGCTGAATCTTCTTGTCAAAACTGCTATCTTAAGGTTTATTTATTTTTACCTTATGTCTGTGAGTGTTTGCCTCAGTTTATGATGTCTGTGCAGCTTGTGCATGCAGTGCTCTCAGAGACCAGAAGAGGGCGGTGGACTTCAGGAACTTGATTGGAGATGGTTGTCAGCCACCATGTTGGTTGACAACCAAACCTGAGACCTCTGCAAGTGCAGTACCTGTCTTAACCACTGGGCCGCCTCTCCATCTTCCTGGAACTAGAGGTACATGAAGTTCTTAGCTGCCGTGTGGGTGCTGGGAATTGAACCAGGGTCCTCAGGAAGAGCAGTCAGTGTTATTAACCACCAAGCCATCTCTCCAGCCCCTTGTATTACCTTCTAATTTCCAATTCCACTCCTAGGTACACACATAAAATTTTAAAAAAAGGTAGGATTCAAATAAATACTTGGATATCAACAGCATTATTCCCAATAACCAAAGTGTAAACACCCCAAGTATCTGTCGATGGAAGCTGGATGAGCGGAATGGGCCTGCTCTGCAGTGGAATATTGTTCCACTTTTCAAAAGGTAGACAGTGGTGGGATATATCACAACATGGATGAACCAAATGGCCAGATACAAAAGTACACCATCTGTAAAGGAGGCATTGGAGGAGGAGGAGGAGGAGGAGAGAAGGCCGCCGCAGCAATGCAGTATTCCTCTCCTGAGGAATTTTCGTATTGGAAATTCCCACAGTTTTGTATTGTTACCGGCCGTGCATCCGAGGTCCACTTTTTCTCCATTTCTGATAGTCTGCTGGGTAAAGTGTGGTTTTGATGTACATTTTCCTCCTGGCATGTAATGAATATTTGTTCATTCAAGTCTTCTGCCCATATTTAGTTGGATTATGTGTTGTTGGACCAGGACTCCCGCCCCCACCAACAAAATAGGCATACTCTCATGTAGCCCAGGCTAGCTTTAAACCCTGCATATAAGTGAGGATGGCCTAAAACACTGGCTCCTCCTTTCTCTACCTCTCAAGTTCATAGATTATAGATGAGCACCACCAAGCTCGGAAAGGAGACAATTTTTAAGTCAAAACATAAACTTTCTTAGAGACAGAGTTGATGCCGTGGGTTTACAATGGAATTACATTATAAGAAAAAAAGAGCCGGGCAGTGGTGGCGCACGCCTTTAATCCCAGCACTTGGGAGGCCGAGGCAGGCAGATTTCTGAGTTTGAGGCCAGCCTGGTCTACAGAGTGAGTTCCAGGACAGCCAGGGCTACACAGAGAAACCCTGTCTCGAAAAGCCAAAAAAAAAAAAAAAAAAAACCTTTTATTTCCTGGATTCAACAGTATAAAGGAAAACTAAAGCCACACCAAGAACTGCTTCCCTCTCCCGTGTCTCCCAGGACTCAGCAGTTCCCATTCCATGCCTCCTGTGTGGATTTCTTCCCTGACTGTTCTCTAACAGCAGCAAGGTGTCTTGTGACTTGGTTCAGGTCTGACACTAACTGGAGCAGGTGCGTCTGCTCTCCTGCAGGATGAAGCTTCAGCCCCACTAGATTGGCCTTCCTTCCCTCACAAGCAGTAAGCCCCCATGTTCCCCATGGCTCCTGTGTGACTTGGCTGTGCAGATCTCACACTTCCTGCTTGGATCTGATCATTTGCAGCAAGAATTTCCAGAGTTCTGGAGAACACTCTACTTACTATTTTAGAGTATGTGTGCATGCAGGTGTGCACGTGTGCATGCATATAGACAGACATCGTGGAGATGAGAGGACAGCTTTCGAGAGTTGGTTCGAGAGTTGGTTCTTTCCTTCCACTGTGTGGGTCCTTAGCCTTGGTGGCAAGTGCCTTTACCTGCTGAGCCCTTATTCTTTTATGCAAAGGATACAGCTTGGGAGCGGACAAGGCGGAAGAGCTGCTTAAGGGGGGCGCTGTGCTCCCATGCTGCTTTAGGGTTGCTCCCATGCTGCTTTAGGGTCTGGCGTCCTCTCAGCACCTCTAGCAGCCCAGATCCAGTTCAGTCCTGTCTTGGGGGGTTCCATAGTGCTATGGCTGAGGAGATAATTGGCAGGGACAGCTTAGCCATCAGCACATTTCCCTTCCCTGGGGATAGGAAGTAGGGCCAAGAGTGCCAGCCTTCTGGAACCAGCTCACACCTGAAGCTGCCCCTACTAGTCATCTGCGTTTATGTATTTAATCACAGCCTTGGGTTCAGGGTGGAAGCCCAGGAAACTCACTTCAGGTTTGGAAGCTTAAAAATGAAAGCTTTATTTTCTGAATGCTTAAGGAATCAGCCAGTTCAGGATCTGAACTGCATCCCTGAAGGGAGCTTGTATCACAGTTTTTAAAGCAAGAGAAGGGAACTGGGGGAAGCTGCAGTGTTATCCAATTGAGTTTTGACATTATGGGTTAAGCAAGGAGTACCGTTGGAGTTTGGGTACCAGGCCATCTGACTTCAGGATCTTTAATTCATTTTCCTAGACATTAGGCCTGGAGCTCACAGTGATAAGGAGACAAAGGAGCTGGTCAGCTGCGTGTAGTTAATTAGGGCACAACGGGCAGTTGGTTATGTTTTTCCAACTTATGCACCTTGGTTTAGATAACAGCAATTTCTATTTTCTTTGCCGGTTAACAGACAATTAAGAAAAACTGATGGGAGAAGTGGGATAGGAGTTTGTTCCTAGGCCTGGTACTATGATTTTGTTTGACCCTGCCAGCAAGATGGACAAGCTGTCCTTGAGAGGGCTGTACGCAGACAAGGTGTCTTCTTACAAGTTGTCCCTGAGATAGCTGGAGTCAGACAGCTGTTTGCAACAGAAGATGTGTAGCTGTTGGGACCCCTAGTTCTCGGTAGTGAATCCCAGTAGATTAGCCCGGACCTTGAATTTAGTTTCTCCTATGATTAAATGGAGTCTGAAAACAAAATGGGAGCACTTAGAATAAGTTTCTTTTGCTTGTTCCCAAAAATAGACAAGTACACTCTGAGAGTCCAGTGGTTTTAGTGGGTGCCAGGTGTCGGGGTCCAGCCTCAACACAGGATCCGAGTTCTCATCTGGAAGCAGGAATATCTGGCGTAATAAATATACACAGACTATTTTTTGGGTATAAGCTGACAGGCAATTTTTCAAGGCTTAAAGTTTCTCTCTCTCTCATTCTCTGCTCTTTCTTGCTTGCTCGTTCGCTCTCAGCTTGAGGCTGCACACACACTGCATTCTTCTGCGCACTCTGCTTTTCTCCTGTGCACTTTTCTTGAAGTCTCACACTCATACACACCTCTGTGTGTTCCCCTTTCACTCTTGCACACACTCTTCACACACATCTCACACACTACATACACTCTCCTTTCACTCACACACACTCTCTCCATATATGCCTCACATTCTCTCTTCACTCTCTTCACATTCTCTTCTCAAGTTCTCTTTCTCTCACTCTTCATGTTCTCTTTCTCACACTCTTCATTCGCTCTCCACATTCACCTCACATACTCCTCACTCGCTCTCTACATGCTCTCTCATTTTTTTCTTTTTTGCCCCAGTCTTTTATTGATACTCCAAAAGCAGGCATTGTATAATCATTGTCAAATCAAATTCAAAAGAATAACCACGTCCCACAAAGAATCAGGAATTACAGTTGTTCCCCAAAATTTCAAGCTTCCCTATTCCCAGGCCTATAGCCAAAATAATAATGATTGCAACTTATCATTATTTAAACTTTAACTTATTATACTTCAGAGCTCAGAGCTCCAAGGCCAGTTACTTACATTTTCCTGTGTAACTCTAATGATAAATTACATGGGCAAAACTGCAGGCAGTGGCCAGAAAGAATCAAATTAACCCTTAACTCAATAGTTCTGCTAGCTTTCTGCTTCTGCACATTGCACACATTGACTGTCCCAAGAGTCACTGTGTTTTGACTTAGTTGTACTAATATAAGATTTTACGTATTCTATACTTGCTTATCCAGAAACCACTCTCAAATGTTGTACAACTTCTTTCATAACTTCAATAGTATTTTCCTTTCTTGGGATCCCAATATAGGCTCTATTTCATTTTTTAATAATTTCTTCAAACTTTCTTTGCAAATCAAGCATTAATCTGGAACTCCCATTGTGCAGTTATTACATTGTTTTCAAGATGAGAACACACAGCATGCACCTGGGCCATTAGGAGTGTGCTGTGCTGTGCCCCATGCCTCAATGTTTTAATTGTTTAAGAATCATTACATCGAGGAACATCTAGTTTCTCAGAATTCATCAGAGCCGAAGGAGAAAGAAGTAAGAAAGTCAGTAAGAAAGTAAGAAAGTCAGAATTAAAGTCTATAATAGAATAATTATGTACACCAAGGCCAACTGAGAAACAGTCACGCACAAATGAAATCTATGCAGCCATTGTCCAGGGCTAAGGTTAGGAGAAATGGGAACACCTGTTTTTTAACAAAGAGTTTCCGCTGGCTACTGATATGTCTCCATCCCATCCTACTGCTGGCAGTCCCTTATTTCAGATGGCAGGCCCCCTGGAGGGATGTGTCTCCTGCTTCTCAGGGTCCCAGACGCTGTCCTCAGGCTTCTGAGGCGCCTCCATCCTGGCCTACTGCAGGCAGTCCCTGTTATTGTATGCTGTCCCCAGCACCAGGAATCAGCAAGGAGACCAAAGAACTGCTCATCACAAATTGCAGCATAGCAAAGATAGGTAATATCTTCTTAATTCATTTTTTGAATTCTAAAGGGTTTGCAGTAAAAAGATGATATTTATATAGGTTTATATAGTTATGTAGTATTTGATTTTAATTAGGCCATCAGCAGGTTTTTCCTTTTTTTATTTTGTTTGCTTGCTTGGTTGCTTGAGACAGAGCCTCGATGTGTAACCCAGTTTGTAACTGGGATTCACCATGTAGCTGAGGCTGATGTCATATTCTCCACTCTCTTGTCCCTCTGACCTCTTAATTGCTCCTGTGTGTACCAGGCCTGACTAGCAGCCTTGACTTACGTGTTTCTAGGCAAACCTTTATTTATAATTTACTTCATGTTATACGTTGTTCTCAGGTGTGTGTGTGTGTGTGTGTGTGTGTGTGTGTGTTTGTACATACCTGTGGGTGATTCATGTGCATATACGGATGAAGAGACTCGAAGAGTTCAGCACCCTGCATTGGTCCCTTGAGACAGGGGAAGCTGGAGCTAGGCTGTCAGTCAGCAGACCTCTGCAATCCTCCTGTCTGTGTTTCCACTATGTGTGTGTGTGTTTGGGGGGAGGTGTCACAGGCACATGCATGAGCAGCCATGCCCAGGTTTTTCTGTGAGTGATGAGGATTTGAACTCAGGTCCTCATGCTTGTGTGGGAGGCACTCTTGCTTGCTGCGCCATCTCTGTAGAGCCCTCATCCTGGCCATTTGTGGAGATTTATCATCCATATTTTCCTTGGTAAGCACATAATTGCCATCAGTAATGAAACATAGTCCTGACTTCCTGAGGAATTGGTGTCCATTAAGAGGTCAAGATGGTTAAGTCTGATCGCTAGAACTAATTAATTATGTAGAGTAGGATATTTATGGGCCTCTGCTTATTAAAGCAAAATAGACAGAAACAAAGCACACAGCTGCAGCTTGTGCTGTTCCATGTGTTCAGTCTCTCATTGTCTCGTTTGAGTTTAATTAAGTCCCAAAGTTTACAACAGCACTTTAAATGAGCAGGAGACTCTTGTTAAGAAGTGCCTGGATGTGTCAAGAGCGAGATGTGGCCAGGAGTGCCGAGTGATCTGAGCTGTGGCCCTGGTGATGCAGGAGGCAGAAGGGAAGCTCCTGAGCCCAGGATTTTAAGAACAGCTTCTTAGCATAGCAGATACCTCCCCCCTTTTCTCTGAAAGAAAAAAAGTACCTGAGAAACTAGACATTGGAGCAAAAGTGCGGGAGAGTGGGTAGGAATCTATCCTGTGAAATCCCTAAGATTGTTTGTCAGCCTGGCATGTTTGTTTTTAGAGAGAGACCATAAATATAGGCAAATCGTTGTAAGGGAGTATGTTTTTAGAGAGAGACCATAAATATAGGCAAGTCGTTGTAAGAGAATATGTATAGCAGTGTTTACTTCTGTGAATGCTAGGGAAAGGACATTGAAATGGTTATTTATATAGGAAAAGGCTTGGTTTGGCAGACATACGTACCTGATGTATGAGGGGGTCTGTCTATAAACACATCCTCATCCTCTCAGATAGGCCTGAGTGATATGTCACTGACTCACACATTTATTCTGACACAAAATTGTTACTATGTTTTCTGGATGAGTGCCCTTTGCCCCTTATGGAAATTGAGCCTGCTACAGAGGGCGGATGAGAATGTATTGGAGGGAGCACTTGAGCAGCAGAGTCCTCAGCAGACGCAGGAGACAGTCTTACTCGGCCTGATGCCTTTATTCTGCCTTCTTGTGCAGTTTCTATACCTCAGAGTCTGACCATTTGATCTCAGGACTGCTCATGCAGTGTTCTGACTCTGTGTTCCATGAAGAATGAAGTGCAGCCTTGCTGGCCAATGTTTGCCATTTCTCCTTTACTAAAAATGTACTCTTCCTGGGTCCGCCTCAGCTTTTTTGAAGTTTAGTTTTAGTCACGCAGTGATGTTGATGGGTTAAAGCTTTATTGCCCAAACACATTGTATCCTAAACAGATTGTTATAGTGAATGAATTAGCTGACATGCAAATCACAAATGAAGATATGTCAGCTTACCTTAGCCATTTGATTGTTTTTATCATAACTAGCTCTACCTAATGACTTTTGTATGGTTATATGTCATATATGTGTGTGTGAGTGTATGTGCACATGAGTGACTATGTGTGTGTTTTAAGATAGTGTTATTTTGTAGCTCACAGACTCACACAGATACACCTGCCTGTCACTCTACTTCTGGAATTAAAGGCATATGCCACCATACCTGGCTTAAGACATATCATACATATAATAATAATAATAGTAATAATAATAATAATAATGATAATAATTTTCAAATTTAAATACATTTGCCTACTACCTTAATAAATCCTTTGTTGTAGAAGCATTAACCATGAACCTAGGATGGAAGAGAAGGTAGTTTTTTTCATATACACATGCCATATAGAAATCCTCTAGCCAGGCATTGGTGATTTTAGCCTTTAGTCCAGCTACTTGAGAGACAGGTACTGAAAGACATCTTGAGTTCAGGGTAGGCTGGGTAAAACTTCTGAATTGTTCTCTTTTACAAAAAGGCTCTCATTCTGTAGCCTATGCTGTTCTTAGACTCATCACTGTCTTCTGCCTCAGTCACACACACACACACACACACACACACTTTAAAAGAAATAATTGTAAAAATATAACTCATGTGCAACTGTCATTCAGGTTTGGACTCAAACCCAAAAACAACAACAACAAAAAAACCCAAAACAAGAAACCAAGCATATTCCTTTGGGGCTGGAGAGATGGTTAAGAGCACTTGCTGCTCTTCCAGAGTACGCAGGTTGGGTTCCCAGTGTTGGCTCACAACTATTGTAACTCCAGATCCAGGGATCCAGAGCTTCCTTCTAGCTTCCATGGGCACCAGGCACATACATGGTACACAGGCAAATACACATACACATAAAATAAAAATAAATCTTCAAAAAGTTTTAAGTGTCTATATCCTCGATTGCAGAAGTACCATTTCCTTGTTGAGATTGTCCCTATCTTTGTATATACTTAGGTTTGGGCAACTAATGTCATGCAATCAATGCAATAGTCAAGATTAGAGTAGCTCCCTTACCTCCAGAGAGTCCCTTGTGCCTCTTTGGGTTACCCTGTCCTGTCACCCTCTGACCCTCGCCACCCATGGATCTGTTTTTGTTGCCTTTTCTAGAATGTAATACCAGTGAGATCCTACAGTGGACGTGTGGCTTTTAAGCCTCCAAAGTTAGCATGCAGCAAAATGGATGTCTATTTTTCTCTACTACAATTCTACAAAGTTGGATGCATGACTTTTAATGGTACAGATTCGCTTCACCATTATCATGAGATGTAAAAGCCTTTGCAAGTGGCTTTCTCTTGCCATCTCTGTCTGGTCATACCAGAGCTTCTCATACCTCTGCTCCTTGGCATGGTTGGTGTGTGTGTATATGTGTGTGTGTGTATGTATGTGTATATGTGTGTGTGTGTGTGAGATGGTGTGTCCTATATGACTGTAGTTCACTGTGTGTGTGTGTGTGTGTCCTATATCATTGTAGTTCACTGTGTGTGTTTAAATGCACAGCATTCACTGTTTGAGACTGGCCATTTGCAGTCTGTAGAATGCTTTTGAAATTCACCTAAATTGTTGTATATATACCAAATCCATTCTTTTCTTTAACAGTTTTTTTATTGTTGCTTTATGTGAATGAATCTTTTACCTGCATGTGTGTCTGTGCACTAAACGCACACCTGCTGCGCTGCACCTCCGGCTCTGGTCCTCTCCTTAAAGGAGCCGCCTTGTTCCAGAGGTGGATGGGATTTTTGTCTGCCTCTGAAACTAATGTTTGAGGTCTGCTCATCCCTGAGTATACAGGATCTGCATGCTTTTATGTTTTCTTGGTCTCTGCTAAGGACTCGTGTAGGGTGGAGGCGATAAAGATAAGAATTAGAGCAGTCTGATCATGTTCCCAGAGTTCCCAGCCATAGAGCCCAGCTCTGGGTGACTCACCTGCATTAAGAGAAAACAACATAATGTATGTACACAGAAAAGTGAATTTATTTACAGTTTTATCCAAAACTAGAGAGGAAATATCTATCTGTCATCTTGCCCACAGCAGAATTACCACTTACAAAAACAATAAAGCAAAAGCCAGGAAATATGCATGTGCAGATGTCAGTGTGTGCCAGTTACCAGAACTGCATAGTCCTTCTGGGAGATGTGCCAGGGCCCTTGGGATGGCCCGGTTTCACCCCCAGCATGATAATTTCTGGCAGTGATCTTACCTGGGGCTGCTCATGCACTCAGACATGATGAAAAAATTTCTGCTGTTTTATTCCTGAATTTCCCAGGCATCCTCTGCTATGGCTCTTCTATCTGAGGAACTTTGAGTAGGTTGTGTGTTCTGTTGTGTATTTAGAGCATGTCCATGGGTAGATGAGTGTAAAATACCATGCTTTGACAATATAGGTGTTACAACTGTCACTTGAATGATAGGAAAAATGTTGATCTTATTTCTGTCTGTCTGTCTGTCTGTGTGCACATGCTCTTAGCAAGCAGCTGGCCTAATTACGTTCAGGCTGCAGATTTTGCTTTACCTTCTAAGAGCTGTCAATCTAATACTTGTCATGGGGAATAAATTATATGGATTTTTGTATTTTTAGAAAGAGGGTCCAAAGCATTTTCTGATGGTGTCGGCCTGATAGTTTAAGAGAGAAGAAGCCATCTGGGCTTGAATGACTAGGCATTTGGTCTTTAGAGAGAAGAAGAGTAAATTGGTAAAATCGGGATTTTTGTTTGGGACTAACCTAAACTGGAGATGCTGTCAAGTAGCAACTTAACTCTAGCTGTGACCTTATGGAAGGCATAGGCTGGAGATGACCTTTTGAGAAGAATCTACATATAAGTGCAACTTAAAGCTGTAGGATTTAAGAGTTTGTCTAGGATGAGAGAGTAGAAAGGGAGAGCTGGTCCTCGGACAGCCCCGGAGAGTTTTGATACGAAGGCGTCTTAGTTATTAGGGTTTCTGTTGCTGTGATAAAACAGAAACCCTAATATGGCATGAAAAGCCATGGCAGAAAAGCAACTTGGGGAGGAAAGGGTGTATTCAGCTTACACTTCCACATCACAGTTCATCACCAGAGGAAGTCAGGACAGGAGCTCAAGCAGGGCAGGAACCTGGAGGCCGGAGCTGATGCAGAGGCCATGGAGGGGTACACATTAGTGGGTGGGCCCCATGGCTTGCTCAGCCTGCTTTCTTGTAGAACCCAGGACCACCAACAGCCCTGGGATGGAACCATGCACAGAGGGCTGGGCCCTCCCTTATCAACCACTAATTAAGAAAATCTCTTACAGCCTGATCTTATGGAGGCATTTTCTCAGCTGTGGCTCCATCCTCTCTGGTGACTCTAGCTTGTGTAGAGTTGACATAAAACCAGCCAGCACAGTAGGTAGGCATTAAAGCCAGGCGTAGGAAAGTGGAAGGAGGCAAGGAAGAGCAGCTGTTAGACCCACTTAACGCACCACTGCTGCTGCCTGTGCCAAGCGTGACTTGATCACTCTCTGAAGAAAGGACGGAAACTGCGAGTCGTTGCCCTTAACAGCCTGACCACACAAACTTACACATGTCATCTATAGCATGCGTGCCTTTGGAAAAGAAAAGCTGACTGCCACGTAGGCTTCTGTAAGCTCTTCCTTGCTCACCCCCACTGTGGCTTCAGAGTGAGACTGTGGCTAGACTGAGGGAAGGCTTTCAGGAGCCATCCTGGCTTCGGTGCCCAGGTGACGTCTCTCTTCCACTCTCGCTGGTGTCCGCTCCATCTGGTGTTAGAGTTCTTTTTTTTGTTTGTTTTTGTTTTTGTTTTTTTGAGACAAGGTTTCTCTGTGTAGCCCTGGCTGTCCTGGAAATCACTCTGTAGACCAGGCTGGCTTTGAACTCAGAGATCCGCCTGCCTCTGCCTCCCAAGTGCTGGGATTAAAGGTGTGCGCCACCACTGCCCGGCTGGTGTTAGAGTTCTTATTCTAGAAGGATTTCTGTAGCGTATCTACAGAATTAGGAGAATGTGATGTTATAGCATTTATGGTCAGTCATCACTTATCCATAAGGATACATTCTGAAGTGGTCCATGGACACTGTAGAGTTGTATTTACATCGTCTAAGACTATGTTGTGTGTGTGTGTGTGTGTGTGTGTGTGTGTGTCTCTGTCTGTCTGTGTTTGTAATGAGATAGAGAATCTCACTATGTAGCCCTGACTAGTCTAGAACTTGCCATGTAGATCAGGCTTACCATGAACTCCTTGAGATCCACCTGCCTCTGCCTCCCAAGTGCTGGGATTAAACAGTCTGAGCGTCCGTTCATAGATGCAGACCCAGAGTGCTGTCTTAACTATTCACAGGGTGAAGGAGTAATTATCTTTTCAAGTGCTTCTTAAAAATCAAACAGGATCAGGACAGAAATTAGCTAGGGTTTGGCAGTATGAAGATTACCCTGATAAGAGTGTTAAATTAATTGTGATAACAACAAGAGTGGCGTCGGGTGGATCAGCAGGGCTGAAAATCTCACTGCAGTGTGTTAAACGGAGGCTGGAATCCAAGCAGAGACAGCTGAGATAAGATGCCACTGAGTAAGCACAGAGTAGAGGGGCAGTAACAGTAGGATATGGGATTAAGTGAGGACTTCCGTCTTTTTCATTTTCTTTATTAAATCAGTAACATGTGCAGGCTAGTGCCACATCGTGCATATGGAAGTCCGATGACAGCTTTGAGGAGGTGGCTGTCTTCCCTGTATAGGATCTGAGGACCAGACACTTGGTGTGCCAGCTTGCCAGACCAGGGAAGGATTTTTTTTTAAAATCCTTTAAGTTTAAAATATAACAGAATATGTCTATATAATAATATTTTAGAGATCCAATAAAAAGAAAAGATCTAGAAAGAGAGTTTCTTTTCCCTCACCTGTAATTCATTCCTTTCCAGTTTGCCTTTTAGAACTGTTCCCTGGAGGCTGTCCTTCTGTTAACTGAGATCTGCCTTCAAGATGCTCTGCTAGTCTGTGTAATGGTGGCTATGGTTCCAGCTACTCAGAAAGCCTGTGGCAAGAGCATTGCTTGAGTCCAGGAGTTTGAGGCCAGCCTGGGCACTGTTGTGCAATCCCATCTCAACAACAGTGCCAGGCATTCTGTGAGACAAAGGTCTTTCGGCTCCCTTGGTAGACTGACTGCGTACCTGGATCCAGATCACGCTTGTGGACTTGGGTGCTTAATGCTACTGAAAGCGTAATGAGCTGTGCACACGACTTAATGTTTTTAGCTGACCACTTTTTAAAATGCATGCATGGGGAGGAAAGCTGTTATTCCTCTAGCTTCTCTGAGGTCTTCAGTTGGGTTCATTGGAACGAAAAATAGATTAGTGAAGGAAAGAAAATAAAATGGCAGCTTATTAACATGTGTATGTCATCTATATATGGGAAAAATGAGTTTATTTCAAAGACTTTAAGGTTAAATTCGACCCTCTGCTAAAACCAAGGTTGCCTGTACCTCCTGTTTTGAAGGAGGAGTGGTGGGATTTCAGGTGTGCAGCACTGTTTCTGGCTTTTTGAAGGTGGGTTCTGTCAGGCTTGTGCTGTGGCCTCTACCCTGAGCCCTCGCACTGCCCCTCCTTGTTCTCCAGGGCTGCTTTCTTATCACAAGAGGGGTGTGTGTGTGTGTGTGTGTGTGTGTGTGTGTGTGTGTGTGTG
>JADRCC010574968.1:0-18472 GCA_019843855.1 Hylomyscus alleni | reverse complement strand
GTGACTTGATAATTGATATAATAACCATCCTTTTGTGACTTGATAATAATGTTTTTAATTGAGCTCTTGCCAGTTAATGGCTCCTGAGAAAGAGGAAGTGATTTTTCTGTAGGAGTGTAGCCACTGGGAAGTTGCCTATGATCCATTGCATATGATATACATAATAAATTAAAATAAAAAATGTTTAAAAGATGTGGAAAAGAGGAGCGGAAGAAGGTTCTAGAGGGAATGGATTGGAGAGGGGAATAGACATAAATATGATCAAAATGTGTTATATACATGTGTAAAATTGCCAGAGAATAAATTTAAAACATTACAAATAAATTCCAAAGACAGTGTAGCATAAATTTTTTTAATGATGTTTTAAATAGGCTTCCCATTTCAAGCTAATTATGAGAAACATGGGATGAATTACTTTGTATTTGTGATTAAAACATTTTTAAAAGGTACTTTTTGGACATCAGAGTACCTTTTAAGTGATTGACTAGTTTCAAAAAGTAATAGTTAAAATTATGTTCTTTTTGGTGAGTTAGGCAAAGTTATGTTGTTAAGAATATGGAAAGGTAACAAGACTTAGTGGTGCATGCTTATAATTCCAGCAGGTAGACATTTTGAGTTCAAGACAGCGTGGTTTACATAGTAACTCCCAGGCCAACCAGGTTTACATAGTAAGACCTTGTCTCAAAACAAACAACAAAAGAATATGCTGGGGCTGGAGAGATGAAAGCACCAGCTAAAGATCACTTCCTGCTCTTACACAGGAGCCAAGTTCAGGTCTAGCATCCACATAACTGTTCACAGCTGTCTATAACTCCAGTTCCAGGGAATCTAACACCCTCTTTTGACCTCTATAAGGCATCATGCTTGCACATATGCATCTGCAGGCAAAGTCTAATTACATATAAAATGAAAATAAATAAATCTTAAGAGTACTGATACTCTCAATCATACAAATATCAGCTTGAAAAATTTAAATTAATTGAATCCTTTTGTGCATAGCATTTATAATACCTATTCTCTTACTATTATATTAATAAAGATATTTACTTACAATATTAAGCAAAGTCTCATAAGATTGTAGGCTGCTTAATGTATTACTGCAACAAACTTTTTCTCTTTGCTTTTTGTTGAAAACACTGTAAGCAGTTGCAAATACTTTTTACATAAACATCTGCATGTTATTTAGCTTTTGAAGAATTATTATGAGGTAGAAATGTCCAGTATTTTTTGTGACTATAAAATAGAAATAAGTAGTCACTCATATATGTAAGGAATTGCCTTTAAAGTTAACAGGAATTGTTAACAATAAGACTTTAATATAACAGGATGGTAAGTAGTATTTTTATAAGTATTACATGGCTTGCAAGTGATGGTACAGAATTTAGGATATGTTCAGATAGTCCTTGTGTAGTTTATTTATATGTCATATATATAAAGAAGACAATAAATAACATATATGAAGACAAGAAATTTCTTATTCCTTATGCCAAGTTCAGTGTGGGGGAAAAAAACCCCAAACCTTTGGTTTAGAAGGAAAACAACCCAATTAGGAGACTGTCGTAGAAATCTAATCCAATAGCTGGTGAAATGGCTCAGTAGGCAGAAAGTGCCTGCTGTGCCATCCTGACAGCCTGCACCACCCCCTGGAACCCACAGTACAATTGAAATAGTAAAATAAAATAAAAACTGAAATCCAAACTCAAAGTAAACCTAGACATGAGGGCTGGTGTTCCTGGGGAGGGAGTGAGAACCTGTCACCCACTGCTCTTTTCCTTCCCCAGAATTCCTAGGCAGAGGCTTTTACCAGGGGTGTTATTTGGCATCTAGGAACAGAGTGGGGAGACAGGTCACCTCACTTGTGTGACTTTAGCTTCTTAGTGTGCTTGCAGAGGTCTGTGATAGGCCTGTACTCTGTGCCTCATCTAGTTCTAAAGTTTATAGTCCACAGTGGGACAGGACACACTGAGACTTCCAGAAAGGGTCAAGTGGAAAGTATAAAATAGTCACTGTCATGGCTAACTTACTTTCCAGCTTGCTTTCCCTTTATGTTTATTTGAACAGTTCATTGAAAGGAAGCTAATCTATTTGGTTCTGTTGACATTTTTATTATACTGTTTGAGAATGAATTAGGGCAAAGGAAGAAAACTGTTTTCTTCACCCGTGTAAGTCATATACAAGTTAATGTTCTCTCCAGAAACAGAATCAGTAAACAACTGTAAGAATATTTATTTTAAGAAGCTGGTTCATTTGCTTACAGAGGCTGAGGCGTTTCTGGGTTATAGTGGTAGGTTGGAGACTTAGGGGAACTAGCAGTTTGAGTTCTAGTCTATCCAGGTTTAAAGGCAGAAAAAAAAAAAACTTAAGTCCTTACTTGACAGCAGATAGAGCATGAATTCCCTGACACACATTTTTCTGGGTGTTTGGTGTGTTGGCAAAGGCCCAATACCTAGAGACGGGTCATTCTGCTTTGTCCAGCTCATGATTCAGAAACTGATACTGTCTAAAAGCAACTCTACTGCACACCTAAAATAATATTTAACCAATACCTGGGCTCTTGGCAACTAGGTTAGGGTAACATATAACTGTCGCATGAAAATAGTTTTGTTGATAGAGCTCCTTATCCCACTTTTTTAGGCCAAGCATTGTGTTGTGTAAGAAGCAGCAGCCTAACTTAAGGGAGACTGAGACCAGGGGAACAGTACTATAATCAGGAAGAAACCAAGAGGGTGTGTGTGTGTGTGTGTGTGTGTGCGCGTGCGTGCGTGCGTGCATATGCACATGTATGGCTGGGGAATCAAACCCATGGCCTTACACAAAATAGGCAGATTCTTTAGTACTGAGATATATTTCTAGCAAGAGTAACTTCTGACTGTTTGTAGTGGATTGGAACCAATTAGTTAAGTAGCCAGTGCGAAATGCAGTTTTGGAGTGACTTTTTTAATCAGTGGAGGTCATTGGTAATTTTTAAGTATGGAAGTTGTCTTAGTCAGGGTTTCTATTCCTGCACAAACAAAATGACCAAGAAGCAAGTAGAGGAGGAAATAGTTTATTCAGCTTACATTTTCCACATTGCTGCTCATCACCAAAGGAAGTCAGGACTGGAACTCAAGCAGGTCAGGAAGCAGGAGCTGATGCCATGGAGGGATGTTACTTACTAGCTTGCCTTGCTCAGCTTGTTTTCTTATAAAATCCAGGACTACCAGTCCAGGGATGGCACCACCCACAAGGGGCCCTCCCACCTTGATCCTTAATTGAGAAAATGCATTACAGCTGGATCCCATGGAGGCATTTCCTCAAGGGAGGCTCCTTTCTCTGTGATAACTCCAGCCTGTGTCAAGTTGACACAGACAGTGAGCCAGTAAAGAAGTGACATGTGGTAGTTTTGAATGAGAATCCCTCCCCACCCCCCAAGACTAATATGCTTGCATACTTGTCCTTAGTTGGTAGAACTGTTTGGTAAGGATTGGGAGGTGTGGTCTTGTTGGAAGAGGTGTGTCACTGGAGGGTCAGCTTTGACGTTTCAGAAGACCAGGCCAGGCCCAATCTGACTCTGCCTCATGATTGTGGATCAAGATGTAAGTTCTTAGCTGTCCTCTCACACCGTACCTCCCTGCCTGCTGCCATGCTCCCTGCCATGATAGTCATGGACACAAATCCTTTATAACCATGAACCCTAAGTTAAATACCTTCTTTTATAAGTATTCTTCTTTTTGGTATTTTGTCACAGCAATAAAACTAAGACAGAGTTGGGAGTAAGCAACTGCTGTAACAGGCCTGACCATGCTGGTTTTTTCAATGTGGGAGTGTGGAAAACTTTGGATATATGGACCAGGGAAGCAGTTGAGTGCTGTAAGTGGAGCAGAACAAGCTCACACTAGTAGTATCTTGGAAGACAATAGTGCTGAGAGCAGCCAGGCAGTGGTGGCACACACGTTTAATCCCAGCACTTGGGAGGCAGAGGCAGGTGGATTTCTAAGTTCGAGGCCAGCCTGGTCTACAGAGTGAGTTCTAGGACAGCCAGGTCTACACAGAGAAACCTCGTCTCGAAAAACAAACAAACAAACAAAAAAATAGTGCTTAGAGCATTGTAGACTATGAAGGCCCATTTCTAAAGGTTTCGTTCAGAGGGGAGTCAATATTAGAAACTAAGCTGGAGACCATTCTTGTAATATTTTGGCAAAATAATGATTGCTTTTTGCCCGTGTAAAAAATCTGCATGAGGCTAAATTGAAACTTTGGACTAATGCATTTAGCAGAGATTTCAGTTGACCATCACATGGTTATTACTATCCAGTCTTAGGCAAGTATGCCCAGAGAAAGAATGACCAGGGCAGTAAGCAAACAAGCAAACAAACAGTTTGAGGAGAAAATGAACACCAGGAAATTCAATGTTTGAGCCAAGGCTGGTGTTGACAGACATAAGAAGAAGCCTTTGTTGAAATAGAATAAAAGAAGTGGTGTCCTTAGGACAAGACCCCACTCAGCTAAACTTTCAATTTATAAAAAGCAACAAAGCCAAGCCTATGCAGATGTCATTCTAGGAGAGGACCAGGCTGCATCCCAAGCTGGCAGCTGACCGTGGCAGTGTAGGCCCGTGGTTCTGTCTTTAGAATCTGGAAGGGTAGAGAAGTCCCTAAGATGTGACATCATCAGGTTTCTAGTGAGATTCATGTGATCTGTGGTGTCTGTGAGCCAGGGGCAGAGAAACCATTTAGGTGTCTGTTACAAGTAACATTATCTTGGTAAGAAACACTGAGCTGAATTTGAGATAGGCTTTGGAGGGAGGTGGCGGGAGCAACTAAGGAGAGCCAACAGGTATTTATAATTGGATGATATGTAGGTTAGTTTTAAACTGTGTTATTTCTAGCTTCTTTTTATTTTTGTATCTTAACATGCCCTCATGACATATTTGTTTAGACCTTTTAAATTTTAAATGTATTTGTCTGAGAAAGTAGCAGTGAGTTCTTATGTGTTCTTTTGATGATCCCATATTTTTATTTTATCTATTAAAAAGTTCATATATAAAGTATGAATACCTAATGGTTAGTTATAATTAATCTAATTAATCTAACAGTGTTACTTGAGAATGTTACAGGAAATAGATTTCTTTAGAAAAGTTTCATCTTGAGATGACATCCGCATCTGTTTGTTAGTTAGTTTTCAGTTAGAGTTTCTTCATCAAACCAGGACAGCTTATTAATGAGACTCGAGAACAGTCTGCTTACCACACTCTTTTACATAACACTGGGACGAGAAATTGATAGTCTCTTGCCAAAGTGTTGGAAGTAAAAAGGAAGAAAGAATTTAGCCAGCATTTTAGGAAGCAGTAAACTTGATTAGAAAAGACTCATGAATTTTTTTATAGTTGTAGAGGACAAAACACAGTTATAAACAAAGTAGTGTTGTTTGGAACAAGTAAAATACAGGCTTTTGTAATGATTCTTTCTACATTTGATTCATTGGACCCAGCAGATGGCCCTGCAGAAGGGAAGAGACCGGGAAACCACAAAATGGCAGCAGCAAAAGAATGAGAAACAAAACCCAATTCTAAAGTCACAACTATCTGCTCTCCTAGTGTCTGTCTTCAGTGACCTCCTTGGAGGTCTCTTTTCAGCTTTCCCCTACACGGCCATGCCCTTCTGCTTTAGAAAACTAAAAGCCCAGGTTTGAACAGAATCAAGTTGTTGGATGATGTTCTGTGCTGACTTTCTAGCATAGCTTCTTCTCCTTTTGCGTGGATTGCCCACCAAACCCTAGATGTGCCATCGGTTATTAGACTTGTGGGTTGGCTCAGAATCTCTTCTTGATGTGTCACAGTCCTTGCCTTCTGCCTGTTTGAGCAAACCTGCCTCTAGAATTCCTTTTGCCTCTTTCCTGTGTTCCTTCTTGGCTCCTTCTCTGCATTGCTAATATACTACATTCACTTAGAAACTTATATTCAGACCATAAGAGGATTTCAGATAGTGCATAAGAAAGAGGAATTTAAATAGTGAAGCTTAACAGGGAACATGCTGGCACAAGGATAAAAGACTTAGCTGTGAGCTAAGTGCCAGTGCAAAAAGAAGCCTTAGCAACTACTTGCTGTTGTTTTCAAGCAGAAGGTAATACGTTTACTGGGAGAAGGAAATGGATTTTTTTGAGTTTTTATAAGGTATTTATTTAAGGGACTGTAACAGAACTTCCAGCTTTAACAACAGGTCTTGGCTGCCTCTGGCAGCAGTATGTTCCTAGGAAAATGGCTTCAGCATCAGCTAACGTGGCCTGGCAAAGAGCATCACAGACCCAGGTTCTCTCTACTTTATCCCTCAGCACACCGGCCTAATCTGCAGGCTGTTTTCTGCATAGGTACAAAGTAGTTCCAAGGTTACAGACAGTGCCAAATCCTTTAGCATCAGTGAAGGCAGAGCAGAACATTTTTACTCTGTAAGTAACAGACCTGAAGTGATAGCTCTGTGGTTAAGAGCACTTGCTGTTCTTCCAGAGGACTTGAGTTTAGTTCTAAGCACCCAGATTAGGCAGCTTACAACTGCATGTAACTGTAGCTGCAGGGGAATTGGGCACCACAGGCACTGTATCCATTTGGCATAGACTCACAAATAAAAAATTAGTCTCTCTCTCTCTCTGTTTTGTTTTGTTTTGTTTCTTGAGACAGGTTTTCTCTGTGTAGCCTTGGTGGTCCTGGAGTTCACTGTAAACCAAGCTGACTTCAAACTCAGAGCTCTGCCTGCCTCTGTCTCCTGAGTGCTGGGATTAAAGGCATGCACAATCACTACTAGGCAAAAATAAATCTTACAAAAAAAAATAGATGATGATGATGATGATGATGATGATGATGAAGGTGAAGGAAAGGAGGAGGAGGAGGAACAGCAGCAGCAAGCTAACGTGTTCTGTGGTGCAGAAGAGAAAGGGGGAAGAGGGGCTTCCATAGAGACTATAAAGTGGCTAATAGATTAAGACGTATCTTACTCAGTTCTGAAATCCAGACTGAGATCTTGACTCCCTATCCTTACCTTGTGCTTGAGCATTGGCTGTGCTGTGTTACCTCAGCAGACCAGAGCATTGCAGCTTCAGAAGGACGAAGGCACTGACTGACTGGGAAAGATACCGCGTTCCCAGAAGCTGTTGTTTCTAATGGTGGGGAAGGGCACCCAGGTCGACTGTGACAGGGAGCCTGGTACACTGCTGATGTTAGCAGCTGGCCTCAATCCTAAATTAAGTTTTGAATAGTTGACTTTGGTGCTGTGCTTCCCCTCAATTTGGCGTAAAACATTAAGAGAAACCAAATCTTCTCCGCCATAGTCTATTGGTTAGAAATGTAAAGCTGTGATAAATTTCTGAGTTCTTCTGTTCAAAATTAGGAAATTATGGGGTTTGTTCCACTGATGGTGATTCACCGGACAGCATTCATTTCTTGTCTCCCTGTAATGAGTGTTGAATGAACAGGAAGCAATGTTTGTATTACCTCTGCTAATGGTGGAGAGCACTGGTGCAGATAATCAAAATAAGATGATTTCTAACTGTCCTGGAGCCACAGGCGCCACTGGGGACAAGTTTCTCATAGCAGAGTAATTTCATTTGGAGCGTGAAGTGGATCGTTCAGTAATCAGTAGTGTTTTGATGATGTGTCTGTTAAAGTCACTGCATGTATAGTCTACTGAAGCACAAGAGCTTAGGAGAAGTAGTTTAAGTGTAAGTCTTGATGATTTGTTTTGTTTTGTCTTGTTTTGTTTTTTTAAAGAAAGATATAAATTGTCTTCTAATTGATAGTTGATTCATAAGCTTCCTAGAAATGATCTTTTAAAAATTTATCATGTGTTATAGTTTGGTCACCTCCCTCCCTTAAGTAGATCAAGTTAATCTTGGGATATTGATCCTCCTGCCTTGTTCTCCTAAGTTATAATTTGCTGTATAAAATGCCCAAGTTAAATAGGCTATGGCCTATTTTAAAATGGGGAGTTTTTAAAATTATAATACTAAGGAAGTCTTTTTGGTATATATGTTTCTGGTGTATGTGGTGTGGAAGCAAGAGACCAGTGGTGAGTGTCTTCCTTAAGGTTCCTCACCTCAGGTGTAGAGATAGTGTCTGTCACTAAACCTAGAGCTTGTCAGCCCTGCGGCTAGCTAGCAAGCCCAGTGATCCTTCTGTGCCTGCCTCGCTAGTGCTGGGTTTAGGAGTGTGCTGCTGTGCCCAGCTTTTTTATATTGATTCAGGGATCAAACTCAAGAGTCCTTATGCAGTGTAGCAGACACCCTTAACTGAGCCAACTCCCCAGCCTAAAAACAAAACACAACCAAAAACTTTAAAAAATATAAATCTTACTTATCTAATCAACTCATCTTTGTTACAGAGAAGCATGCATGTTCTCAGTAATTTTGAGATGTTGCTTTAGTATGGTGCAGACATTTTTACTTACAATATGGTGCTTATTTTTAATTGTATAGTTGTATGTTGATGTCTCATCATGAGGAACCGAAGGTAACAGAAGATGAAGAACCACCCACAGAACAAGATAAGAGGAAAAAGATGGTAAGTTACAAGCATGACCAATGATCACCATGCTGGTCTATGGAATGTTGGTCTGTCCACCTGTATATCTACCATTCATCCCTTGTTGAAGAAGTCAAGGATTTGAGCTCTACTCCTTGGATAGGAAATCATTCTGAGATAGCTGATCCTGTTTGAGAAAAGCAGAAGTTTTGCTCATTAAAAAATAAACAAAAAGCAAAAACTGGGCTGAGAGATGGCTCAGAGATTAAGAGTACTAGCTGCTCGTCCTGAGTTCAATTCCCAGCAACCACATGGTGACTCATAACCACCTATAATGATATGTAATAACATCTATAGTAATCTTTTGGCCTGTAGACATACATGCAGCCAGAATGCTGCATAATAAATAAATAAATAGGTAAATATGAAAAAAAAAAACAAAAAAACCAGGACTCAATAATTTTATTTAAGTTTAAAAAAAAAAAGGAAAAAAAACCAAAACTATTTTGAGGAGACATACTGTATTATTTTCTTATTCTTTCGTTATTTCTTATTGTTTCCCTGTTATGTTATTAGCTTTGTAATGACCCTTCTAGGATTTGTATCACAAGGCATTATAAAATGCCCTGACTGCTAGCCATTAGTTCTTGCGTTAGAATCTGATAAAAAAATAAAGAGCAGGAGGCTAAGAAACTTCTGAAGTATATTGCCTTGAAATTTACTTATGTTTAATACTTACTCTGACCATGAATGTGAATAGACACAGTGAGCTTTGGGAGTCTATTGTGATCTCCTGGCTTCACAGACAGCAGCAATGTCACCCACCGCAGGAGCACACACGTGAGTGTGTAACACTCTCGGAACCTAGACTGGCCGCCTCGGTTTCATGTGTGCCATCATGATTTCATCTTGATAGTCTGTTCAGTCCTTCAGTGATCTTATGTTAATCTCAAGGATGTAGTCCTGAGTTTAAACCAGGCTGGAGTTTACTCTATTTCACTTTGTCTTTACACGTAGCAACCATCTTTTAACAACCTGGCAGCTAGGTTGATGACTCCTCTCTTCCTTTCCTCTGCTTTCTTCTTCCTCTCCTCTTTTTCCTCCTTCTCCTCCTTCTGTTGTTGTTGTTGTTGTTGTGATCCTATCTCTAGCCCAGGAATGATTCTTCCCACCAAAATTTACATCCCTTTTGTGCTGTGACTTATGACCTTGAACAGATTACCTTGACTTTTGAGACTTGTTTTGCCTCATTGATGACATCAGAAGACAACTGGGTTAGTAGATTGCCAGGACCTGTCAGCTAAATTCCTTTTTAATTTATTTTAAAAGCCCTTAATGCCATTCTTACCTTTATGAATATATTCCCAGAAACATCCCTCCTTTAAACTGAGACTTGGTGGTACCCTAAGTCTCATATCTTCTCTTGACTTATAATAGTGAGAGGCCCTGACATAACTTATTTGGCCTTTCCCAATTCTTGCTCTTCTATTCTCAACTTTAAAAATGTTGGACATACCATTATTGTCACAGAAAAATGTGGTAGCATTTTCCCCACAACATTCTGAATTATCAATGAATAATAGATGTTCTGTTATTTAGCTTCCATGTATGCTATGTTAATTTCTCTTAATCTGGTAGATTTATTCTTAGCAAATTAAACTACCCAAATCTCTGCTTCATTTTGTATTTAATTTTTAGTCATATTACATAGTAGCTTAGGCCTGGTGTGGGCTTTAGAAACCCTACAGCCCTGGTGACACACCTACTCCATCAAGAACACACCTTCCAATCCTTTCTTAACAGTTAGTTCTACTAACTAGGAACCAAGCATTCAAATATACAACCCTTGGGGGCCTTCCCATTCAAACCACTACAGCATATGTGCCACCTGTTCGTCTCTTCCTCCCTCTTTTTACTGTTTCCATGGTTTTTGCTTTTCTGAAACATGAAACCATGTGTGATTTTTACTATCAGAAAGTCAGAGCAGGTCACGAGGTTTGGGTACAGATAAATACCACGTTGGTATAGGAAGCAGCTGCGTCTGCAGCCACTGCAGGTCCATTGGATGTCTTTGGCTCCTCTGGGTAGGTGTCCATCACCACAGTTGAGGGTGATTAGAGATTGGGAGATGTTTCTGTCTGCTCTTAGAAGCTCTGTAGAGTTTTGCAGGGTGGCCCTGTCCTGCTACTTGAGCCACATGAAACAAGACAACAATTGACTGTCTTCTGTAGACTTTTTCTGGCTCCTATAACTATAATCTTGGAGAATTCGTTCTAGTAACAACTCTCCCTCCTTACTTCTTGAGCCAGACTTAGTCTCAGCTTCCCAGATGCTGGGATACCAAGCATGTGCCACTGCCACCATGCCTGACCAAGTCCCTTATTCTCTATATAGCTACCTCTTAGCAGCACTGCACCCCCTCATTGAACTTTGGTAGATGCAGCAGGTTTCTCCAGTGCCTTTTGACATGCATGACATATAGCAAGTACTCAACAAATGCTTCAGGAATGAACGAGTGAGTGGGAAAATAAAATCATACATGCATACATACATACATTCATAATACATACATGCATGCATACATACATACATACATACATACATACATACATACATATGAGACACAGCCCCTACCTTCAGGAGTTCATAAACTATTGTTGAGACAGAAGTGAAGTGCTGTGTTCTCAGAAGGGAGTAGCATGTATGTGCTATCACTGGTCCACATAGTGATAGCTAGAGATAAGGTAACTGAAAGGGGCCACTTCTCCGTAGACTGCTTGATCATTCTGCAGAGCCCTTCCAAGCCTGCCAGATCAGCAGCTTCATCTCAGGGCTGGTCTCACCCAGCTTCAGCCCCTGAGGGGGACTTTAGATGAGTTAAGCAGAGAGATCTTAAAAGCAGTAGGATAGAGGAAGGTGCTGTAGACAATAGTCTATTATCCTTGAAGGACATAGTTTAAGACCTCCAGTGTGTACCTAAGAAATCTGGGCAGTGCAGAACCCTGCAGGCATGGTGGAATCTAACAATAGTAATGACTTAAAAATAGACACGGTTACAGCATACAGTGTGACGGAACACTGGAGAGTATGGTCTCTGCCTTTTGTAAAGATGAGAAGTGTGTTGTGCTTTTCCTTGGGGTGATGAAAGATGGGAGTTCTTGTGACAGCATTAGAGTGTTGCATGAAGGTCCCTGGGACAAACCATGGATGTAGTCATCCATGTGGCTTAGTAGCTCCTTGGTGACTGGATGAAAGAATGTATATTGTTGAGTATAAAAAGTATTTAATAATTTAAAATGTTTCAAATTTCACTTCAATTCTAATGAAAGACAGCATCTTGTTTTCTATGGTGCTCTGTTTTTCTTTATCTTTTTTTTTAGCTAACAACAATATTAATTATTATGTAGTGCTTATATCTAGCATGGCAGCATCACGGTGACCCTGAAATGGTTTGCCTGTAGTATTGGAAACTTACCCCACTGTTTGAATGAAACTTCAAAAATTGGCGCTTTAATGCCCTGTCTTTAGCATAGAAGTATTTATATTTTTTACTTTATGGCTTAGAATCTGATTTTTCCATTTACCTTGTGAATGTTTTGGGCATGGCATTCCACACATGCAGAGCACTCAGGAGGCTGAAGTTGGGGGGGGGGGCTGAAAGTTCAAGGACAGGTTGAGCTATTTAGCGAATAACCCATGTCAGGAAACAGAAAGGGAAGACATGCTGAAAGTTACCATTTTTTCCCTTAAGTGTTTGGCACATATAAAATGAACTTTATAAATTTGAGGCGGGGCTGGAGAGATGGCTCAGCGGTTAAGAGCACTGACTGCTCTCCCAGAGGTCCTGAATTCAAATCCCAGCAACCATATGGTGGCTCACAACTATATGTAGTGGGATCTGATGCTCTCTTCTGGTGTTCTGGTGTGTCTGTGTATTCACATACATAAAATAAATCAATCTTTATAAATCTGAGGCATTGTAGATAATAGGGAAAAGTGAGTAATAATATATCCAGAATCTGTTTGGCACTAAAAAAATAAGTAGATCCAAATTTTCTGATTTTAATTAATTAATATGAAACCATTATGAGTAGGTAGTGCCTCCTAGAACTGTCAACAAATTTTGTTCATCTATAAAGCTTTTATAGATGTGTTAGTGTATTTAACATTATAGCATATGTTAATATATTTAATTAACTATTGCCCTGATGTTATCTATAGGAATTATTTTTACCAAACAGTTCAGACTTTATTTTTGTACTAACAATCTGTTCCCATATTTTCAATCATTTACTCAGAATATTTATTTGCCTAGAACAAATTCCTTATTTTGAAAATTTAAAAAGATTTTATTTTTATTTTATGTGTTTGTATATTTGTCTGTGAAAGTGTGTGCCACATGTTTGCAGAGGTCAGAATCTTCTGGCCCTAGAGTTAAGGATGGTTGTGAACCACCTGATGTGGTGCTGAGAGAACCAGCTCATGTTCTCTGCAAAAGCAGAATATGTGGAACCATCTCTCCAGCCGCAACAACATAAATCTTAAGCTTTAATATTAAATAACCATTTAGAAGATAGTAAATACAAATTAATGTTTCTCATTGTTCAAATAAAGCACTACTGCTGTTATTTTTCATACACATGCATACTGTTACTTATGTGTTATGACATGTATTTATTGTCACCTTCCACCAAATCAGATCTCTTAAGGCTCACTTATGAAAAGTCTAAATCCTCACACAGCCTAATTCTTTAAGCAGTTCTCTACTTACTCATAAGCAGCAGTGCACAGTCCTGCATGCTGGAGCTGTGGAACCCCTTCTCTTGACCTCCATTCAGTTGCACTCAAGTACCTTCTTCCAAATAGAATGCTTTTCTTTCGTATTCGCTCCACGAACACAGAGCAGTCAACACATGCAAAGCATCCACCTTTGTAAGTAGTTTTCTCTGCAGACTACATTTCTTTCTGAAGTCTCTGCTGATGGATTTGATCAACAATATACATTACAGTATTAAATATAGCCATTTTACATTATTAGCATATTAACAAGATGATTTCTTTAAAGGGTTTTTTCTTTTTTTCTATATGTTTTATAAATTCTACATCTTTTTCTCTTAAAATGTGCCCACTGTTAACACCAATACTACTAATTCCTTACCTTCATCTCTAAATAGTACTGAAATGTTCAAAGTGCTCTTTGAGAACACATAACTTCATCTAAGATTAACTTCATAAAAAACAGTAGCTACTCCACAGTTGTGGACTAAGCATAGCTTTCCTTACAAACATGACCCCTCTGGCAGTGAATGTTGGAAGCAGGAAGCCTGGAAGTCAGGCCAGTCTGTACTACACAGTGAGATGCCAGTATTCCACTGTAGGGCATTTGTTTAACATCAGCAGGGCTCTGGGCTTAATCCCGTGCCGTGTGCACACTCTTTAAAACCAACACTGAGCTTAACTCAGTTCCTAGAGAAGTTCTTGGGAAAGGCAAGTCTGCCTTTAAAAACTGCGGAGTTGTCAGTGACATTAAAACAGAGGCTAGAAGGTAATGAATTGAAATAATCAACCGAGATGTAATAAAGACACAAACTGATAACCAGACACTCTCCTGAGACAGCAGTTTTTCCTTTGATGGAACTAAAATGTTAATCAGAAAAATAGTTTGAAATCATACAGGTCAAGATCTTCCACAGCAGGCTACATAAGGGCATTCACAGACACTGGAAAGAAGAGGCTACTGGAAGTGGCTCTGGGAATTAATACAGCAGTGGCTTGCTTCTAAAGTGGTTTTATTTTACTTTACTTGTGTATGCATTTTAGCTGAAACTTAACTAATTGCCCGCTGGTATCAGTAATGTTCTTGAATTTTGCAAGCAATCTTACACTGTTGCCACCTTATTTAGATTCTTAAAAAAACCTTAATCAATCAGTTTGGATACAGCTGCTCACTTAGAAACTGGCAGTGAGGTACTGTCTGGATGTAATGAAAATACGCAGGGCTGTGGATGAAGAATTGGACCTCACTTGGGGAAAGCATCTTCTCACTAACACAGATGAATGTGGAACACTAGACTACCTAGGCTACCTCCACAGTAGCCTTGTCTGTCTTTACATCTGCTTTTCCCATCTGATACCTTTCTCCTATCATTTGCTAGAAGAAAAAGTTAATTTAATATCCTGTTCACAGCAATGCTTGCAGTATTTATTGGAGCTTTATTTTAAAGAGATTTTTTTAAAATAAAAATGACTTATATTCACTTGAAAATCATAAATGATTACAGATGTAAAATACTGTTTTCCCAAGGAAACCTTTTACCATTGTAGTATGTACCCTTCCCAGTATTTTATTTGTATATATAATTATATGATCTTGTATTTATAAGCTAGAAATATTATATAATGATTTTATATATGTATTCTGTTAAATTTTTCTTAGGTATAAATATACAAATATATTTCCATGAATATCAATTTGCATCTCATTTCCATCACTTCTCTTAATGGTTGCATATAATGAAATAATATTGAATGAGTTTTCATCCTACCCACTCTCCAGCCCCACATCCTGGGTATTGAACCCAGAGCCTTATATCTATCAGGCAGTTACTCTGCTACTGAGTTACACTCTTGTCTCTTCATATGTCTTGTGGACCTGCGTTCTATTCCAAGTACTCATGTAAAAAGCCAGACATGGTAAACCTAGTGCCACAGAAATGCCCTAGGGCTTGCTCGCCAACCAGTGAACTCCAGGACCAGCTAGATTTAGCCTAATTTTTTTTTAGTTTTGCTTTTTCTCATGCAGCACCATTTGAACACAAAAGAGTAGCTGGCATAAATAAATATGGTAATTCAGACTTGAGAATATAGCATGCATTATTCTTGAAAGGACAGCCTGTCACCTTAAGGAAAACAATGAATAGTATATGTTACTTACTGCTAAATTTGAACCATCAAGCAAAATTAGAATTTTGGAAAACGTTTATATTGTATCCCCCTTGGTTTGATAGCTTTCCACTTATTTCTCATGTGTCTAGCAGTGAAACTAAGTTTAAAATAATTTGATAGTCCAGTATTTCAACATGTACTCATTCTGTAAATGACCAGTATTAAATTCATGTTTAAAAAAATCATTCCAAGGGTGCAAGATTTATTCAAAGAACAAGATAGATTAAAATGTAACGGAGAATGGAAAGTTCACAGTGGCTTCTGATTTCTTGTTTTTAACTGACCTTTAAGAAAATATTATTTAAGAAAATAAAGTAATTTTTTATTTTATTAGATATTTTCTTTATTTACATGTCATATGATATCTCCTTTCCCAGTTTCCCCTCCAAAAAAAAAAAACCTCAAAAAAAAAACCAAAAAAAAAAAAACCCAAAAAACAACAACAAGAACAAACCCCTGTTCCCTCCCCTCTCCCCCGGCTCACCACCCCACCCTCTCCTGCTTACTGGCCCTGGTATTCCCCTACACTGAGGCATAGAACCTTCACAGGGCCAAGGGCCTCTCCTCGCATTGATGAACAACTTGGCCATCCTCTACTATATGTTGGAGCCATTAGATCCACCATGTGTACTCTTTGGTTGGTGGTTTAGTCCCTGGGAGCTCTGAGGGTACTAGTTAGTTCATATTGTTGTTCGTCCTAAGGGACTGCAAACCCTTCAGCTCCTTGAGTCCTTTCTCTAGCTCCACCATTGGGGACCCTGAACTCAATTTAATGGATGGCTGTGAGCCTCTACTTCTGTATTAGTTGGAATACACGAAGTACAATCCACTAACCACAAGAAACTCAAGAAGGAAGACCAAAATGTGGACACTTCATTCCTTCTTAAAAGGGGGAACAAAATACCCACACAAAGAGTTGCAGAGACTAACTATGGAGCAGAGACTGAAGGAAGGACAAGCTAGCCTGATATAGCTGTTTCCTGAGAGGCTCTGACAATACCCGGTTTATAGTAATTTAAAAAATGTATCTGTAATTGTCTTAGTTAGGATTTCCATTGCTGTGAAGAGAGACCCTGACCAAGGCACATCTCATAAAGGGCAACATTTAACTGGGCTGGCTCACAGTTGTAGAGGATTAATCCACTTTGTCATCATGGTGGGAAGCATGGCACCATGCAGGTATGGTGGAGAAGCCAAGAGTTCTATGTCTTGATCCTCAGGCAGCTGAAGGGGGAAACTGTATTCCACACTGGGTGGAGCTTAAGCAAAGGAGACGTCAAAGCCACGCCTACTCCAACAGGGCCACACCTCCTAATAATGCCACTCCCCATGGGCCAAGCATTCAAACACCTGAGTCTGTGAGGGTCAAACCTATTCAAACCACCACATCCATTCTTTCAACTACATACCTAAGACAGTCTGGAGGCTTGGTTTGTTGTTGTTGTTTTGTTTTTTATTTTTTATTTTTTTTTCTTAATTTAACCCAAACACAGGACAAGAGTGAATGCAGAAATAGATATGTGGATTCGGGGTTTTTTTTCCTGTTGGACTAAACATTACAGACATTTGTTAAAAGCTAAAAATAGTTCTTCTTAAAGAGTTTTCCTTCAATAGCTATAGATGAATGTCATAAATGATTTTGACTTTGATAAATAAAATTTCATTCTGTTCAGAAAATTAGAGTGCAGGCTGTCAGAATTTCTCTAAATAACAGGGATTCTTGCCAGGCCTGTGGTTCAGGTCTATAAACCAGCAGCAGGCTAAGGCAGGAGTTTTGTGAGCCAAGCCCAACCTGACTGCATATAAGTAAAAACCCTGCCTCAAAAATAAGAACAACTGAACAGGCTTCTGTTCTCTTAGCTTTTGTGTTTTAAATTAATCCTAAAGCTTAGCAACTGGGGGAAAGTGTTCCAAAAAAAAAAAAAAGAGATTTGTTTGTATTTCCTTCTTCTCCTGCTTCCTCTCCTCCTCCTCCTAACAGTCTCCTGTAGTCTAGGCTGACCTGGAATGTAGCTGGGGATGACCTTGAATAATGATCTGCCTGTCTCTATGTCCTTGGTGGTCGGCTTACAAGGATGCATACCACCATGCCTGATTCTGTGTGATGCTTCAAGTGTATTTGAGAATGGCCTAGAGGGAACCTCCTGCCTCCATTTCTCAAGTCCTAGGAATATGTGTAACCTGCCACACTCAGCTGCATTTTTTTTTTTTTTTTTGCTTTTTCTTCCTTTCATTATTTAGAGAATATTTTTAGTTTTTGTAATTAGAGTAGAAAAAATTGGCAAGAAAATATTCAAGATTATATGTAGTCCACACTGCTTACTGTAGAGGAGAGGCCTGCATGGCATACCCCACCTCCAGGGTCTCACCCCATCACCATGCAGTCAGTGACAGATGTCTTCCTTCCAAGTAGGGCATAGCAATAGCATTACGTCTCATCACTGTCCAGCCTGGTCGCCTCAGACACAGGCCACAGAAATGACCTTCTCTCGTGTGTTCTGCCTGTCCATCCCACCTTCCTATAACTCTGTCATACCACCACTGTCAGATACCTGCACAGTTCAGATTCCTTAGTTCCAGCTATCCTGTTCATTTGTAAAGACTTAATGTACAGTTGTTTGTTTTGAGCTAGGGTCTCACTGTGTGTCTTAGACTGGCCACACACTCACAAAGACAAACTTTTTTACAATCATAAATTTTCACATTACCTTAAGAGCTGGAGATTGATGATCTTTGTTTAAGAAACTAACCTTTGGTAGTCAGGCGTGCCAGTTTTCAAATACTGCTTGCTAATTGATTCTGAAACCTTGTCTCATTTCATATGAGCTTGATCTTTAAACACAAAGCAAGACTTATTCTGAGGAATTGGGACAAACTTATTTATAGCTTTAAATCTCAAATGTATTGTGGATATCCAGTAGATCCAGATTAAATCTTGGTAGGCTGATTTATGATTTATGATTCTTTGTGATTTATGGAAACTGCCCAGATGAAGGGTAAATAGTGAGGCATGTATTTTGAGATGCTTAAGTAGTATTG
>JADRCC010574967.1:0-17406 GCA_019843855.1 Hylomyscus alleni | reverse complement strand
ACAGCTGCCACCTCAACCTTTGCTTTACCCTGAACTTTCCCTATCAGACAAACTAAGCTCTAATTAAGGTAAGCCACTCAGTATTTGAGTGACAGAGGGAAAGAAACTGTATTGAGTTTGAGGCTAGCCTGGTCTACACAGAGAATTTTAGGCTGACCAGTATTCCATAATGAGATTGTCTCAAAGACCATATTTAAAAAAAAAAATTAAAATTTCTAGTTCACTCCCCGAGTGAGCCCTTCTCATCCACTGGAGTTTTTAACCAGTCATTCTAAACTTTCTATTCCCTTTTAAGCCCTCTGTTTTTTTTTCCATAGCCAGCACTTGTTTTATGTCTGCACATGCTCGCCCCTTCACATGTAATATAAACTCGCCAAGGATAGGCAGTTTTGCCTGTTCAGTCTACAGCATGGTGCACAGTGCACTACATCCAGCAGGCACACGGTGCATTTTTTTTTTAATGAACACATAAAGTGTTCACAGGTCGTTAGAAGCAACTACTTACATGGCACCACAAGCTCCTTGGACTCAGCTTTCTAACTGTGGATGGACACTTTATAACCTACATGTGCTAACCTTCAATCGGCTGCTCCCTGACTGCTGGTCTGACCTCTCCTCACAGTGCAGATTCTACAAACCCAGGGACAGTCCCCACGGTCTGTCCTTGATGAGAACTACTGACTGCAAGTTTGCAGATCTCCTTTCAAGCTCTGGACAGCAGAACAGCTCTTCCAAGCAAAACGGCAATCTAATTTAACTGAAAGCCAACCCAATAAAATGTGGTGCAGACACTCTGATTTCTCAATTTTAAGACTTTGTGACTTTAAAGGCAGTGTATCTAGGGTCTTCTTACCAAACTACAAACAGCTGCAATGGATTCAGGATTCTGCCAGTGAGAGAACACTGCTTCTAACTGACAGTTACTGAAAAAGTCAGTCCTAACTACATAACACTCCTGTTTAAACATTTCCTGTTTAAGTTCAATTATTCATTTTTTTTTAAAAGACAAGAACATAACTTAGTGCTTTGTTTTTACTAATTTGTGTCTGGATTTGCAAACTGATGCTAATGGAATATCAAGGAAGTATGCTGCTTTGTTGTATTGACTTCTCATTGCTACCCTGGGACTCTATTACCCTTAACCACTTCACCAAATGCTTCTGGACTCTAGAGCAACCTCCTGAGACATGACTGACAGCAAGCAACCTTCCTGACTACTGTATGGCAAACCTTTCTCTTAGAGTTATGCTCCCCAGGATCCGCAGAGAGCTCCCCGATACCTGTGCCCCGGTGTTAACGACACACCCCAGGCACCTCAGCAGTGAGCTGTCTGGACTTGCACTGTGATGAGCCATGGTCACTTAGTGACCCGTGTAAATTGAAGTAAAAATGTTTGTGGTTTTCCCAGGCCCCAGCAACCTCTATGGACTGGATCGGAAGACAGGCTAAACAAATCACACTGCACTGGACTCAGGCTTAGATTCTAGTTGTGGCAGTAGCCTCCAATAAACTCCATTCTCTTGTAGGACTAGTTCTTTCCCAGGAGGGTGCCAGTTAATTTATATGACCAAGCAGCCCTGTCAGAGCCCATCCATGGGCTTCCAGACATGTCATCTTTTGTTTAAGTTCCAAGTGTGCAAAGCCTGTGTGGCTCCACGGGAACTTCCAGTCTCACTTGTAAATGACGAGGCATAATCAATTTAAGTGAGATGTGGTTTTTGTTTTGTTTTTTTTAAATTGAGATTTAATATGTACAATTGTGGGCAAGTGAGTTTAATTACAGACAAATGAAGCACATACAGAGGACAGGGAAGACACCTGGGGTGCCAGGGCAGGAACAGACTGGCCTAGTTGCAATCAGAGTCCTGCAGGGCGAGTCTTTATGAGAATTACTGAGCATCTCTCCCAGGGTCAGTTGCCTAAAGTGTGAGATGAGCCCAGGACCTCTGTCTATGGGTTCACTGGGGACTGAAGAAGGGTGATATAATTAAGATTAAGCTGGACTGTTTCTTTCATTCAAGAGTGCTTGCTTTTCTTTCTTTGCCCAAGACGTGACTTCATGCAAAACCATCAAGTGACTTCTAGCGTTAATCCCAAAGATGGAAGAAGATCACTGACACAAATCATCACGGATAAATTACTTAAAGCAAGTGATTAATTAAAGAAAGCTTTTATTCATGTCACAGGCTGCCTCACTATATGGTGGGATTTGAGAGGTCAGCACTGGATGCGGGAAAGGCAGGCTTTTATAGGTCAGGGGTAGAGGGCTTCCAAATGGGGGATTTGGCAGGCCACATGGGTGGGGTTATAGGAGCAGACTTCCTGAAACAGACATGGCTGCAGGATGGACAACAAGGTGGTCATGGGTCGACATACAACTATTTGAAACACAGGCAGGGTTACAAGATAGTTATAAACAACTTCATGACATGACTACCATTCCTGGACAGTCACTGGCAGCACAGACAGAACCATTTGTAGTTAAGGCTGCAGGTGGGGCACAGCCCAATCCTTGAGAAACAGAGGTCTAATCGTAAAGAGGACTAAACCTAGTTTGTCTTACTGTAAGATGGCTTTTAAGTGGAAGGTGGAGGCAGGCTGATTCTTCACTAGGTGGCTTCAAAGGCGGTAGGTATTTGATGCAACAGGGCTTTATCTCACCTACTTCCACCGTTCAAACACATAGCTTCCTTCCCCTAACCTGGAGTGGATGCTTGACTGATTAAGGCCTTTTTATGTATCTCAAGTTGGAATAAGATAGGCCATATCTGGAGGTAAACCCATTGATGTGTGTTTGTAATGGTGCAGAAACATAAGAAAGAAGGCACATAACAGAAACTAAAGGGGTTTGTGGCAAAAGGGTATCCTGGCGATTAGAGGTCCAAGGAATGCCACACACACACACACACAAAAATCACACCATGCAATAGACTTTAATGCATAGAGATTTACTGGGGAAGTGGGGATACAAAAGTTAGCTTCTGAGCGGGGATAACTAAGAGAGAGAGACCAGGATGTGATGGTGTGGCCTTCATAGGGGGCGTGGAGCACACAAATAGGGAAAATAGTTGTGATAATAGACTGGAGGTGGGTGGGGGATGGGAGAGCACCTGCTTCCGAAATGGGGGAAGTTTTTAGTTCTTAGACTAGCAGAAACTAAAGCAGAATAAAGATTCTCAACTCTATGCCTCAGTGGACAGGCTGTCAAACAAACCTGACACAAATCTCACCATTGGTGCACAGAGAGAGCCAGAAATCAAAGATGCAAACAAATGTGACATAAATCTAACCATCGGTGTACATAGAGAGCCAGAGATGAAAGGTGATCCGTTTTCTAATCTAAACAACACTGTGTAATCACGAGAAGCCAACCCACTCCAACAGTCATATTTCACAAATAAATGAATCAAAGGATTTCATTTCAACTATTTCTTTATCAAACGTGTTTTTTAAGATAATTTGAAAGAATTAATTTAAAAAAATTGTTTTCAGCTTCGGTAATTAAAAACAAACAAACAAAAAAAACCCAAAAAACAAAGTCAATAAACCCGCCTTCCTCTGTATCTACACACAAATGAGAAACCACATTTCCTCCCAGTGAGATGGAGTCTATCTTCACCTTAAATCTGTGTTGGTCTCAGGACCTTATTTGGCCAAGAGAACATTGACAAGTTCTCTGATATTTGCAGTCCTGAAAAGCACTTGTTTGTGGCCTGTGTCCCTGGTGCTATGTGAAGATAAAAAGCCTAAAGCACTATCTATCATTACAAGGGATTACTGTTGAGATAGGCGCAAGGAGGAAGCGAATAGTCAAAACTTAAGGAACTTTGTCCAGGAAATGCACAAGGCCTATGAGGACAATAGGGAGGAGTGGGGGGTGAGGATGATCAGAACACAAAGGAAGCATGTTTGATACAACTAAGTAGATAGAAGTGGGAGAAACATAACTAAAGAAATCAACACACTATCAGAACTGAATAACAGTCTGAAGTTGCAGAATACTACACCAACATACAAAGACAACAACGCCATTGGCTCTCTGTCAGTTCTTAGAGAGTCCAGAATCACAGACTCAGGGAATAGTGTCAACTATAGTAGACACAAAAGACAAGAGTCAAATACTGGTGAAAATGTGTCAAAAGGGAAACCCTCCAAAACTCGTGACAGGATGAGAGTCAGTGCTGTCACTATGGAAGAGAGCGTCAACAAGAGAAACTCAAATTACCATGGTTGGCTCCCCTTTGGGGAATGTATCCAAGGGAAATGAAATCACATGCCAGAGACACACATGCATTGGCATGCCCATGTTCACTGCTGTACTACTCACAACAGCCAGGAAATGGAAATATTGTAAGTGTGTTAGACCATAGGCCTGCACCTTTAAGATGCTAGTTACTCTAAGAGACCAGATCTGACAGCCTGGAGGAATAAGGCCACACTCCTTGCAGTGCTAGCACTTGCCTAGCAAGCTCACGCCCTCTCCTCATCTCTCTCTCCTCCTTTCCCCTCCCCCTGACAGTGAACAGATATTACTGTGGCCTTGTACCTTGCAGCCCCTCATCTTTGAAACTTGCAAGGTAAGTGGTCGGTCCTGCACAATGTCTAGCTTTTGTTGCATAGGCTATGCCAGACTAAATCATGTAGTGAGAAACTTTCCACCAGAACCCTGCCAAAACTTACCAATATGAAAATATTCCCCTCTGCTCATAGGATTTCCTGAGGTGTTCTCTTGCCCCTTTAGCAGCCGCCTCCCACCCCCACCCACTGTCTAAGGTGCTTATCTCACGATTTTTCTTTACACTATCTCTCTTAATGAATCTTCTTTCTGGGCCTGCAGGAAAGCCTTTCTCTTCTTTTAAGGCCCCATCACATCCCGTGTGTCTGTTACAATCCTCTATCCCTCCTTTTGGTGCTTCCACTTCAAGTCTGGATCACAGTCCTTGTGGCTGGGGGCTTTTTCCCTGGAATAAAGCTTGCTGTGGACTGTGCTTCGTGTCAGTTCCTACATACCACTCTGATTTCTAACAAAGGTCACACCAGTGGGTGAATGAATAATGGAAATGTGGTATATAGACACCATAGAATACAGCGGTGCCGCAGGAAGGGATACAATCCTGTCATTTCAACAACAAGCCTCAGTGGAGGTCACTATGTTAAGTGAATAAGCACAAGGTACAGAAAAGCAAGTACCCGCATGGTCTCACTCTATACAAAGCTGACTGCACGTAAGCTGAGAGCAGAAAACTAGATGTCGGGAGCTGGGGGAGGCTGATGAGAGAGGGATGGGCAAAGGCTGGGAAACAAGTCCCCTAGGAGGTGATAAAGACAGACATATAAGTTCTGGCTTCTATTGCACTGTGGTGAGTAGGGTCAGTGTTCACCAGAACCCCATGTGCGCAGTCCTGGAACATCACATGGCGGGCCCAAATAATAATTAAGTCCCTTCGATTTCATCATGTCAGCGATGTCACTGCTCATATCCCCTTTCTCCTTCTCGCTCTCACTCTCTCTCCCCAGCTGTGTGTTGGGGATCAAACCCAGGGCTTTGAGCACGGCTGGACAAGTACTCTACCACTGCCCTAAATCTCTGGCCTCATATTTTGATCTTGGCCATGAGTCACATGTTCTCTCTTATGCCTAGAAGGCCGGGTTGCGTATTAAAAACCGCACCTGCCGTGCTCTCCAGCGTTTGAAGCCACTGTTATCTTTATTTTTGTTTTCCTTTGAAATAAAACTGAATCTATCACTTGCTGCTTACTTTGTTCTTTGGTTTGCAGAGTTTTGTTAAAGGTCCAGCTTTGTGGCCTAGGCTCTCTCAAACTCACAAACCCTCAAATTCCTGAGTACTGACTGGCAGTACAGGAGAACGCCACCATGCCCGTCTCGTTGTTTCTGAAGTAGTCTGTTCTATTAATCTCCGATTTGATTCCTGTACAAACCTCTGGTATCTGAGCAACACTACATTTTGTTCCAGAAGAAAAAGTGGCAGGAGGAGAAAGGGGGGAAAAAAGGTCACAGGTGGAACCTTCCCAACGTAAGTGCCCCCAAAGAGTAGCTCAGGTCTATGGCCACAGACCAATCTATCTGATGACCTGCCAGTCTAGGAGTGAAGGAAAAATTAAAATCACATTCCCCTCCTCACAGAGAGAGAATACAAACAAAAACGTTCTTTCTTTCCATAAATACAGCTGCAGGCATTGCCAAAGTTACTGTGTACCAAATAAAAGGTACAGTTCAGGACCTCAAGGAGAAAGGACACCCTACACAGTGATACCTACACTCTAAAATGTCTAAATCAGTTTCCAATGGGCAGTTATTCCAAGCTGAGACCTACAGTTCATGAGACAGCAACTAGAAGGTATACCCAGGGAGAAGGGTCGGTAAAGTACCAATGCTCACAACACAAAAGAACTGAGTTCAGATCCACTACAACAATATAGAAAGCCAGGTGTGACTGCGCATGCCTGTAAACACAGCACAGTGGTGGCCAAAACCAGGGGGGTCCTTGGAGCTTGCTGGTTACCAGCTTATCCCTAAACAGCAAACCAGGTTCAATGAGAGACCCTGTCTCCAGGAAATAGGGTAGAGAGAGAAAGAGCAAGAGCCTGCTCAAGGTCCTCCTTTGGCCTCGTGAATGTAACTGCGTATCTAACTGTACATACATGTATGAAACAAATACACATAAACCAACCAATCAAACAAAGTACCTCAAGGGCAGGAGACCTAGATCAGTGGTGAGGAGCTTGGCTAGCATGCACAAGGCCCTGGGTTCAAGTTCCAGCACTGAGGACCGGAAGCGGAGAAAGAGAAAACAGAGAAAGGTTTTACGTGGAAGAATCAAGAGGAGCCAAAACCAGAGACTAAATGACATCATGGACCTTTTTAGAAGTCAGTCCCACTGTCAAAATGTCACCAAATGACCCCTCCTTCATCCTAGATCCATCCTTCTCTGCTTGGAGGTTTCCCAGGCATTTACTCATCCTGAAAACATTTACTAAAAGTGTGGCATAAAATGTGCCAAGCCCTTGAACGATCTCTGACATTCCATGTTTCCAGGCTGGAATGACTCCAGCTTCTGGCTCCTCCTGGGCCGGACCCTACCCCTCACCCCCCTCCCTTCCTTCCCAAGCACCCAAGATCCAGCCCACCACGCACTCAGAGTCTCAGCGCCAGACAACCACCTTGAGAGTGCTTATGTTTGACGACCCCCATCCATCACACAATGATACTTCTATAAAATGCGAAAGAAAACCTAGAAATAAATATATAGTAACAACACCCAACAGAAGCTGCCAGTTTCCACCACTCCAGTTGAGAAATGCAGAACTTCCCTGTAGAGTTGCTACAGTTTCCAAGTGATTGACCTTCACCCACACTTCCTGGGGGCTATTCAGACACCCCTGTGTCTTCCCCTGGATGGTTTTTCCCCATGGCGTCCCTCCCCCATCACTCAGCCTTCCTATTCTTTTATTACTATTTACTTATTCTTCAAGGCTCAGTCCCAAATGCACAAGGTCCCTCAGGTGGCCCCACGGCATGGACCCAGGTAACCTTAGTCTCAAAGAGACTTGTCATGTCCAAAGGAAGTTTTGGCTGTCATAACTTGTTATCATGCGTGGTCTCAACAGTGCTGAGGGTGAAACCCTCTACCCATTAGATCACCTCCTTCATCAGACTCCTATTACAACCGCAGCGACCACGACCTGGCATTTAATGACGTATGGTCTGACTGCTGAGTGGCACTGGGAGGCTTCTGGCCCTTTCCACCAAGTCACCCATAAACTGCTCTGGATGGTGACTCTCGTGCTGCCCACCACACACCTCTCCTCTGGATGTGTCCTCTCTCACCTCTGCGCTGCAATGTGCCACTCTAACCCTGATCTCTCACCTCTGTGCTGCAATGTGCATGTGCCTCTCTAACCCCGACCTCTCACCTCTGTGCTGCAAAGTGCCGCTCTAACCCTGATCTCTCACCTCTGCGCTGCAATGTGCCGCTCTAACCCTGATCTCTCACCTCTGCCCTGCAATGTGCCGCTCTAACCCTGATCTCGGTGCTTGTGCCTTGCTTTCTTTGAAACCTGGATCTCTTGGGGAAGAGATTTAGCAGAAACGGGAAAAAGAAAGGTGTGGGTGGACGGGCCTTTACTGTCTTTTAAGTTTTCTATCAAGATTACATGTTTACTTCACAAAGAGAAAAGTCAGCCAGGCATAAAATACGAATTTACGATGCCACTATTTGGTTAGAATCTCTCTGCAAATTATATACAACTCATACATGTGCTTCTTGTTAATTAGAGGATACTGTGTGGAAGAGCTGTTCCAGCAAAATCTGCTAAAACCGTCAAAACCCTGCCACTGGGAGGAAATCCTGCTGACAAAGGTATTTCCCACAGCACACTATAAGACTGCTGCCCGAGGCAGCATCTTCAAAGGCTTGAGGTGTGGTTCTGCATCCCTGTTTCTTGAGTTCGCTGTTCCTACCTCTCCATCAGTCAACTGGTGACTGAAGAGCTGATTAACAACTATTTACAGCTGAAAGATCACGTGGGGGACAGCAGGCCATTTTCATAATTATATTTTATATACAGTAATTGCAGGCTGTGATCTGCTCACTTTGCCACGGAGGGCATAAATTAACGCACTGAAGTGTAGATGCTCTGTAACCCACCCTGTATAGACCAGGCTTCTGTTGTGGGTTGGCCGCCATTAGCTTGTCAGGTCCTACCATTCCCCTGCCTCAGTCTTCTGAGTGGTAGCATCAGAGGCCAGCACCACCATACCCAACTAGTATTTCTTCTCAAAGGAAAATGACAACCGTCAGCTTCAACTGGGCACCAGATGTTTCATTCCTAAGCAAAGTTGTCTCCAGGAGCTCTGATGGCCAGCTCAAATCTCCTCAGGAACCTGCTCTGCCCACGGGCTACTCCTCTCTGCATCCCAGGTAGATATAATAACTATCTTTGATTTGCAAGTGCTTCTTAATTCTGGTCTCTATGTATGACTTCTCTACATCTTCAGCCTCAGAATTCTCCATGCCATTTTGACTCAAAACAGTAGAAAAATTAAAACCAACAAAAGAGAGAGAGAGACAGTGAGGAAGGGAAAGTCCAGGTCCTCAGATACCCATGGTTGTTGAGAAGCTCCTAGGATGTTCTATTTGTTGCCCTAGGAAATAAAGAAAAACTCAAGTTGCAAAACCAAGGCCTCTCTAATCAGTTCTAGTACAAGGCTCAGTGGGCTGTAAGGCCAAGGCAGCAAAAAGGCACGAATCTTTTGAGGAAAGTTCTTGAAGCTAATGATGAGCGAGCAAAGAACCTCAAGCCCACAAGCCCAGAGTCAGAAACACAAGAGGAAGTTTGAATGAACTGCCTCCAGGCAAAAAGGGAGTGTCTTACAGGCTGAAAGGAAGAGGCTGAGTCTAGGATCAACTAGCTACTCTCTCCAGGAGGAAGGAGAGACTGAGGTTTTCCCTCATCCATGCTTACTCCTCTAACTGCAAAGGTGTTGTATTGTTGTATTTTACTTTACACTCTCAGTTTAAAAAATCTTTCCGAAATACACCTCATACGTTCTCTATTGTTGAGCCAAGTACACTGAACCCAAATATACCCAACCTGATTTAATCTGCTCTGGAACAAGCAGGATTTTCTTTTCTATACGTTGATAGAGCAAGCTGACATTCTCAAGAGGCCATAAAAATCTGTTGCTTTACTATCCACACGAGCCTAAAACCATGCCCTGGAATTCGACAGATCTGTCCTTAGGAAGGCAGCTGCCGGTTCTCAGCCACCGTCTGAGTCAGCAGGAGCTCCGAACACTCTGCACGTCATTACAGTGTAAGCCAGGGCATCCGCCTGGGCAGCTGAACAGGCAGGCCTAAGGGCAGTGAAGCCAACCGTGCCTCCCTCCCAGGACCCCAACTTCAGAAGCCCGATACTCAAACAGAAGTAATCATGCAATAAATTGTCTTCCTAACACAGATTTCTTCAAGCCATTTATTTAAGAAGCAGTGAAACAAATCATGTCCCCAAAGCTTTCCCGTTTTAAAGCAAACTTGATTTGCAAATTCATTCCTGTTGTTCTTTGGAGTGTTCATAAACTCCTGATTAGCTTTTATATACATACATGCACTGTTTCAGAAACAATTTCAATGGATCCGCTCAAATGCCAAGTTGTCTAATAGAAAATCTGCAAGAGCAAAAGACATGAACTCCAATAAATCACAGGCAGAAGGCCCTGAGAGCCACCCTACCGGTAGCATGGTGGGCTGAGAGCAAAGAGCCCTCCCACTTTGGACAGCAAGAAGGGAGAGAAGCAAAGGGACTGTGGGGAAACGGCCCTGCACTATGCTTTGAGGAGAGGAGGGAATGGGACTGGTCACATAGGGAGTTCTCAGACAAGGTGGAGAGGACCACGAGACCAGCCAGGGTGGAGAAGGAGCCTGGTGTATTTATGGTGAGAGAAAGTTGCACAGACAGCCCAGAGACAGGTCAGACTGCCCAAGTGCCAGGTCAAGCATCCAGACATTTGGGTGTTAACCACGGAGGGCCAATGGGACTCTGCCAGGCTATCTGAACCTAATACAGAGACTTCATCTATTAACAGAATGACTTTTTTTTTCCTTTTAAATGGAAACAGAATCAAAGGGTAAATTATTAATCATCTCATCTCTGTTAATTATCTCTTAGAACCAGGTAGTCACTAGTAAAAGGTCACCATGACACTGAGCATGTAGTCTCCATCCGCCTTGCTGTTAACATACAGAATATGGGCCGAAAAGGGCACCTCAGGCCTACAGCAAAGGGCAATGAGACAGGCAAGTCAGGCCATCTCCGTGGCAGAAAGAACAAATCCCACACCATCCACTCCAGTTCACAAGCTTTTATAAAATGTTTGGAGGAGAAAATGTCTTTTAGTTGTCCACTAGAAGCTTTTATTTAAACATTTTTAGAACCTTAAAAACAACTGGGATCTTAAGAGACCAAATTTCTATGTGGCTCTCACTCAACTGCACATGTCTGGCCTTGTGACCGACCTAGAAGACAGGTAGGTAAGTTTATGCTTAGCTTCCACATGACCCCGTGTTGCCTCTGACTCTTGATTGCCTTTTTTACAGTCAGACCATGAGGTGTTCAGGGGGAATGATCATGGCTCCCACTTACTCTGTACCCTGAACACAACCACGAAGAAATAAGAATATCTATGAACACATCAACTCATTAACTCAAATAACTGCCAAAATGTGGACCCTTACGGGCTTGATCTGTTATTCATAATGGTTTGTGTGAAATGGAAGAATTTGAAACCACAGAGCTACAAGAGACCTTCTCAAAAAAAAAAAAAAAAAAAAAAAAAAAAAACAAAAACAAACAAAAAAAAACAGAAAAAGCAAAAGCACTTCCTAAAATCAAAACAATATAAAAACAACTTTATTGGTCATTAGGAAGATCCAACTCAAAAGTCACACTGGCATGGCCCTCCTCAATCACTAGCAGGGCTAACACTAAAAAGATGGGGCCAGGTGTGGTGGTGCATGCCTGTGATCTCAGAAGCCTGTGATCTCAGCATCTGGGAAGTGGAAACAGGAGGATGAGGAGCTCAAGACCATCTTCACCAATACAGTCTGCAGACACGTTGAACCTGTGCCTCCCAGGCCACATGCTCTGGGACAGCTATGAACGAGCCCAACCCAAAAGTCAGTGTGTTTACTTAGAACGTGAGCGTTTTGTCATTTTCTTGTTTTAAATTTGGTTTTATGGTTCTTGAGCATGAACTCTGTAGATGACAACCTCATGTCACAGAATCGAAAGGGTGGGTGTTGCCATAGGGCAGTGATTACCACGCTCGCCTCTCACAGTACCAAAAGGTGGACGTGACTGGTAGTTCGAAGCCACCTTGGGCTACGCAGGGACTTGTCTTAAGCAGAAAGAAAAGACAACGGAGAGCTGGGGTTAGCAAGGATACAGAGATGGGGAGGCCCTACACTGTCAATGCAAATGTAAAATGGAGTAGCTTTGGAAACATAAAACATAAAACACAGACGCATCCTAGGGATCACTGATTCTGTGCCTCAGTATACTACAAACACGTGCACGCAAGAGCTTACAAATGTTCATAGAAGCATTATTCACGAGAGCCAAAAAGTGGAAACAGTCTAAATATTCATCAACTGGTGAATGGACAGACAGTGCTTTAAATACAGTAAGAGAAAGAATGCTGGCTTCTTCTACAACGTGGGCGACCTTGAACATACTGTGCTGAGTGAAAGAGGTCAGACACAAAGGGTCATACTGCATGACTGTTCCCCGACAAAATGTCAGCAAAGGCAGACCAGGGAGCTAGAAAGCAGGTCAGTGGTTGTCAGTAGCTAGGGGAGGGAGGGAGGGAGAGGGAGGGTGACTGGTAAGGAACACGAGCTGACTTTCTTAGGTGATAAAATGTTCTGGAAGGAAATAGTTGCACAACAGAGTGAACACATTTCCATCCACTTAAATGTACAATTTTAAAAGGTGAGTTTTACGGGATGTGCATCACACCTCCATTAAAACAAACAAACAAACAAACAAACAATACAACAGGAAGTCTAAGCTCTAAGGAGTTAAGTATCTTGTTTAAGACTCAGAGCTTGCTAAAGGAAACCACAGCAGCCACAACCAGGAGCCCAGAGCAGCCACCACCAGGAGCCCAGAGCAGCCACCTCTACAAGAGCCAAGACAAGGTTATGATGGAGAAACCGTCAGCCTAGGCACTTCACAGTCACACACACTCCTCAGATTTCTCTTCCCCTTTTCCTCCTCCTCCTCCTCCTCCTCCTCCTCCTCCTTCTTCTTCATTTTTTTTTTTTTTTTGTGACACTGTCTCCCTATTAACCAAGGCTGTTTTCAAACTCAAGATCCCCCTGGGATCCTCTGGGGTCCTGGGATAACAATAACAGGGTGCATCACTGAGCCCAGCTTGCTCACTCTAAGGCAACCTGAGTCCTCTTCCGTTGCACTGTCGCCTGTCCTTTGGTCCTACAGGCAGAGCAGTGCTTCCCAACAGGAAGCGGGAGCTTTTACCTCCCAGGGGCATTTCAGTACGTCTGGAAACATGTTAGCTGTCAGGCACTAGGGCCAAGGGTGACCTAGCAGACGGAATCCGCACACACTGCTCTGTCTACAATGCACGGGACAGTTGTCACATGGGCAAGAGCTTCCCAGCCCAAAATATCGGTAGCACCAACAGTGAGAACCCAGATGAGGGTCTGTCAGAGCAGTAGCTCCGTGGTTGGCATGACGGGGAGACCAGCACTCGCTTGGCACCAGTCTCAGAGTACTAGCTGTTGTTCCTGCAACAGGCCAGACCAGACAGTAAGAACGCACTGCTTCTGTCTAGATGTCAGGGTGTCAGGCAGTCAACACAAAGCAATGAAGCCCACCCACGTTTAACAAGCATTTGGGGGTTTTCCTTCCTTCCTTCCATCTCCTCAGAGCACACACTACGATTGGTGAAGACTTGGGTTTCCCAATTTTGACAGACACTCGGGCCCACTTCTACTGTTAAGAAAAAAAGGCCCAAACTCAATGGCAAAGTTTACAGCTGGGAAAATGAAGTGATGGCAGAGGGATGTGGAGACTTCAAGGGGACTAATTCCTGATGAAGACCCCACCTACAGAGCTCTGGGGGACTTTCGTCATGCTAAGGTGAGATGCCAGGACCACAGGCCTTCTCCACCTGCCTCAGGAAAAGAGGCCAGTGACACAGATACATTACAGCACCTAAAATATATTTGCTCAAGATTCCAAAAACTCTGCGAACTCAACAAGGTTTTCACACCACCATCCGATTGCGGAGTCTAGTCCACATTAGCTTTAATAAGCGTTAGCTGTAGGTCTTCCTGAGGCTGGGTTCAGCCTAATTCTGGGTCCATTATCTGATTACCACAGGAACTCCTTCCTCAATTGATTCTTTTTTTGTTTTGTTTTGTTTTTTTTCGAGACAAGGTTTCTCTATGTAGCCCTGGCTATCCTGGAACTCACTCTGTAGACCAGGATGGTCTGGAACTCAGAAATCTGCCTGCCTCTGCCTCCCAAGAGCTGGGATTAAAGGCGTGCGCCATCACCACCCAGCCCCTCAGTTGATTCTTAATAGCTCATTTAAAGTTGGAGAGCCACAGGCTGGCGAGATGGCTCAGAGGGTGAGAGCACTGACTGCTCTTCCGAAGGTCCTGAGCTCAAGTCCCAGCAACCACATGGTGGCTCACAGTCACCCATAATGACATCTGACTCCCTCTTCTGGTGTGTCAGAAGACAGCTACAGTGTACTTAAATATAATAATAAATCTTTGGGCCAGAGCGACCTGGATTGACTGGAGTGAGCAGATGTCCTAAAATTCAATTCCCAACAACCACATGAAGGCTCACAACCATCTGTACAGCTACAGTGTACTCACATACATAAAATAAATAAATAAATAAATAAATATTGGAGATCAAAAACACAAGAGAATGATTACTGTATGAAACTCAACCGACCGTTCCTCCCCTCTGCCTGCCTTCCCGGGTATGCTGGTCACATCTTCCTCCTTGAACCAGGAGGCTGCCCACACTCCAACAGGCCTTCTGTCACCAACAGTCCAAGACTGCCTCCACTTTCTGCCTCCTCTCTTGCACTGAACTCCCACTGCAGGCTGCAACATACCGATAAACCCTGACCCCGGATACAGTTTCTGTAGAGTAGTGACTAGGCCACAAACATTCTTCTCCCAGGAACGGAAGGTCCAAGGTAGAAAAGAAGAGGGCACCCAGCGGATCTCCTACTGATCAAAGGCCTCACAATATCAAATATCTCCGCCCCTGACCTCGTCTCTGGGTTCCAGACATCCTATCCATCTCTCTTCTCCCCTTTTACCTTATCTCCCTCCAATTTAACACATGAAGTCAGTTCTGCTTGACTTTGTCACACACCGCAGTACAATTCTATTTTAAGCAGATCATACAGAGTTTCATGTCACTCAACTAAACATTAAACAGTCCCTTAAGCTAGTCTCCCTTCCCTTTGATCTGATTTCTTCCTCTGGGATAGAGGCAGGAAATTGCACGACTACATCTCATTACTTCAAGAAATACAAGTAATAAACACCAAGTCCCCGGGTACGTCCCACACGTGGTATAAACGGCAGTCACTATTACTGTTAGGAAATCTTACCTTCCACTTCAAACCATATTCCTTTTCAACATTTGACAGTTCCTGCGGAAGCAGAACCATTGCGTTCTCCTGCCCTAAAGACACTGTACCTATAATTGCCTGCTTAGCAGCAAAGTGGAGAATCTAGAACTGCCCCTCGAGAACGCTGCTCCACCCCACTGTAAAGCTCAAGCCTGCACACTCCGGTTATTCTAGTCACCCTGATGTTTTAACACAACACACGTTCTCCCGGTCTCCAGTCAGGTGCTCTTCCGGTGGGCAATGTGGTGATGGGAAAAGCCCAGAACACAAAACCAAAGGCGAGGCTTAGAACCAATGAGCTGAACGATCTCAGCCTATGTGACCACCTTGTGCCTTGAAATTCTCATCTATAAAGCTGGCATAACAAATCACAGTTTAGAGGATGCTTGCAAGGATCAAATGGGGGGGAAAAAACCTACCACACTGCTGTGTACGGGTGAAAAATAATTGTTCACCCATCCTTTAAACACTGCAGGCTCTTTGAATCAGAACATCTACCTATTCCAGGCATCTGTTCCTCCTGTTTCCATGGTATTTTCCACAAAGCCCCCCTCCTTCTACCGCTTTTACTGTGACCTACCTGCCCATCTGACCCGACTGAAAGTATCCGCCCTAAATTACAAAGGCATCTCAATTTCACAGTCATATTTGTAGAAAATGCCACTGCGGTGTGTGAGGCAAGGACTATTGCTGCTTACCATTGACTCTACCTGGGTCTCACGGTTCTCTTCCCTGTTACTGACAGACTTGGAATCCTCTGTATCCGTTTACACAACTCTCAAAGACACAATGAAATGCAGTCTAAGACCTGGGAGTAAGAGCTGGGACCCAGCCTGGACCCTCCTTCCTCGAAGCCTGCAGGTCCAGCAGCAATCACCCATCCTGCTTGGCACAGACAAGACTCCAAGGCAGCTCTCCAGGAAGCCACTGGCCCTGAGTCCTTGACGTCATTTAGGATGAAACCGGACAAATCTCAGAAACTGTAAGTCAAACCAGGACTCTAAAACTGGACACTTTAAGAGCTTGCTGGGACAGTGACTAGATATGGTCTAATGACGGTACAATATGTGAATCGCCCAACAATGTACAAAAAAATAGAACAAAATTCACAGCAGGACATGCCCAAATCATATGCTCTTATTAATTTAAGTTCAAACTTAAAGGGAAAACCCTTTACGCTTAAATTATTACAAAACTCTCCTAAAATCATCTCAAAGCACACCCCTTGGCCGGGCATTACTATCCCCTGCATACCATTTGGGGGATGCTTAAGGAACTCAGCATGGTTCAGGGGCACGGATTTTTATTGCACCTGCTACACTACTCCACTGCTTCTGGCGGCAACCTAACGAGAATGGCAGTGACCAGCACTGTCAACCTGGCACTCCGTGGGGTGACTCTCACCGCAGCAATCTCATCTGCTCCAAACCCCACATTTACAAACGGACGGTTGAGGTCACTCGGCTACATTAGTTTATTTTCTACTGCTGTGACGAAACTTCAACCCCCACAAAACACGGGCAGGGGAGGGGTTTGTTTCACCTCTTCCCTTACAACTCTGGGTCATAACCTATCACTCAAGACAGGAACTGAAGCAGAAACCCTGAAGATCGCTGCTCACCAGCCTGCCTCCTCCTTGGACTGGCTCAGCTCCTTCTATACAGCTCAGCCCCATACTCCTGAGCACGCTGGATCCTCCTACTGCAATTAACACTCTAGGAAATACTCCATTAGACAATCTTCTGGAGGCCATTCCTCAATAGAAGTCCCTCTTCCCAAGAGACTTGTGTGTCTCAGGCTGACAAAACGCACCAGCACATTCACCCTTCGTCAGTGGTGCTCACGACTCTGACAGTCACTGCTTCAACCATATTGTGCACAGCCTATCCCATGGATCAATATATGTGTGTAGGGGTTGAATATCAACCCAATCTAAAATTAAGTAAGTTGACTCATGCTCAACACAGTTCTTGGTTTTTTTTGTTTTTTTTTTTTTTAATAACAATAAGTATTAGGGAAGGGTAGGGCCGGGAAGTTAACTCAGTTGGCAAAATGCTCCCTGTGTAAACTTGAGAGATGGGGTTCAATCCCTAGAACCCACATGAACAGTCCGAGTGGTGGTCCATACTTGGAGACCTTGGCCCTGGTATGGCAGAGAAAGGCAGATCCCTGAGGCTGGCCAATCTGCCTAGCCTGCTC
>JADRCC010574966.1:6667-16862 GCA_019843855.1 Hylomyscus alleni | reverse complement strand
CTAATCAGAGATGGGAATTATTTATCATTTTTACATTGTTGACTTTTCATTTTGAACCTCTAAGCAGTGACTCATTGAATGTCAGTTTGAGCACAGTGAACTTGTCAATGTTTTCATGTCATTCCTGGAAATTCCTGGCTGCCAAAACATATATCATCCCTGACCCTATGCTCTACACTGAAATTGTTTAATACAGAGAGAGAGAGAGAGAGAGAGAGAGAGAGAGAGAGAGAGAGAGAGAGAGAGAGAGAGAGAGAGAGAGAGATACCCAATTTAATTTTTATACATACTGTTGAAATCTTAACTCATACCTACTTCCTACCTACCTCATTATATGTGATTTCTTGACTTAAGAAATAAATTAATAATTAACTAATAATCATGAAAGATGATTATTTTTATATTATTAATGTATAGTTTTAAACCTAGTATTTTTAGGTTTGATATCCAGAACATATTTATCCACCTTAACTGAAATGCCCAACAGTGGGAATATGGAACCTGAAGAGACTACCTCCAGTAGTTAGACAGGACTCCTTGTAGAAGGATAGGGACATCAACCTTCCTATAAAACTTTCAACCCCAATTTGCTCCTATCTAAAGGTAATACATTAACAAAAATGGAGCAAAGACTGAAGGAATGGCCAACCAAAGACATTCCCAACTTGGGATCCATCCCATAGGCAGGCATCAATCAATCCCTGACATTATTACTGATGCAATATTGTACTTATAGACAGTAACCTAGCATGGCTGCCTTCTGAGAGGGTCTACCAGCTGCTGACTAAGACAGATGTGCACACTTACAACCAAGCATTGGAGGAAATTTGAAGAGCCTTAAGGAACAGTTAGGGAAAGGACTGAAGGAACTAAAGGGGATGACAAGTCTAGAGGAAGACCAATAACATCATCCTACCTGAACCCCTGGGAGCTCCCAGAGACTTAGCCTCCAAGCAAAGAGCATACACAGACTATTATGTTGCCCCTGAATGTATGTAGCAGAAGGCTGCCTTATCTGGCCTCAGTAAGAGAGGCTATGCCTAATCCTATAGACACATGATGCCCCAGGTTTGGAGGATACAAGGGAGTATCCTCTCAGAGCCTATGGGGAGAGAAGATGGAGGTAAAAACTGTGTATTGGGGACTGGAGATGGGGGAACATTTGGAATGTAAATAAATAAAAATTTTATTTCAATAAAAACTTACTTTCTTTTAAAAATACTATTTAAATTATATATATAATTTTAAAGATTAAGTAAACATGAATATAATGCATTCAAACAGTTCTTGATTCTTTGAAAGTGTTAAAAATTTTACTTTGGGGCAAGTGAGATAACTTTGAAGCCAAAGGTACTTGCTGAGCAAGCCCAGCAACATCTTTTGGATCCCTTGATCCCTTATTAAGGTGAAAAGAGAAAACTGACTCTATAGAAGTTGTTTTCTCATTTTTCCATGCATGTCATGTTAACCCCTCATCATGCCCCCGTACACACACCACCACCATCAATCACCACCATCACCACCACTACCACTGGTAGCTGCATGAATTACAACAATAACTTTTTAGCTGTGATACTCATCTTTTTGCTGTTCTTTCCATTTTGTTTTGGTATTGAAAGTCAATCAACGGTCAACTAAATTTTCACTACATTTTTACTAGGAAGATTTCAGAATTATATTTTACCCCAAGTCACTCCTTCACAAAGTATTTACTACCGAACAACCTTATACAGAATGATAGAATGGAACAGAAAAGATGAAGTCCCCTCTTGGCTTTTATAGGCACCCACTGTCTGTTTTCTTAAGGCAAGTATCAATGTTTCCTATGGATTTCCCTTTCGATTTAACTATCTTTAGCAAGGAGAGTAGGAATGTTGTGTTCTTTATATTATTATCAAATGACTTTTGTAAAAAGAGATTGGGTGCTTGTAAGTCCATTTCTTAAAAACTATGAGCTTCCATTAGCAAGGGCTTCTTTTACTTAATTCCTTGTAAATATTCCACTATCATTAAATTATTGAATTCCAGGCCATTGGAACCCATAACCTCAGCTTCTGTCCATCATTTTCATTAGAATTAGTAATTTCTTTGATCTTTTAATAATTATTGAGCCCATTTGTATGATTCCAAAAGATGGTAGCTCTCAATTTTCTGCTTATTTCGTGCTCTTCGAAAGAAAGCTCTAAAATGGTTATCAAATAAGCATGTCCCAGTAGGGAAAATCCAGTTCTCACAGAGACAGTCATAGCCCCAGTTGTAATCTCAGACATTTATATATTGAAAAAAAAAATACTTTGCCACAGTAATTTCTTTCAACTAACCATGTAGATTCAAGGATTAAACTAGGTCCCCATCATGGATACCATGCCCTTATCAAATGAGCATCTCTCTACCCCCACCTTTATGTATTTTTTATTGTTCAAAATACTATAACAGTCTAGGATTCAGGATCTCAAATGTTAAGAAGGCAATCTGTCTACACATTTTTTTTTTTTTTTTTTTTTTTTTTTGGTGTAGCACACTCTGAACCTTGCCCAGACCCCATGCTTTCCTGCTATTTGCACTTATCAAACTCTCCGGAGAACCTGATAGGACATGGATTGCTGGACTTTGTTACTGGGTTATCTGATTCAGTTTTTCTGGTGTGAGAACTGAAGATTTTTACTTTTAACAAGTTCACAGTCACAGAGGGTGCAGCCGATCTAAGGTCTTCCTTTTCATTAAAAAATATAGCATATGAAAAATATATTTGATTTTAAGGTAGGGGCTTTTTGATATGTCAAAGACCAAAGCAGGAAATAAAAAACAATCTCAATGTGTATCTTACAGTATTACTGTATAATATTACAGGGAACGCATGCATAGTATGTAGCGCCAAATAGTGATTAAAATCCTGATATTAACTTAGACAATTACCTTACAGAATTTTAGTTTTCTCACTCCACTAATCCTAGCTTCCCTGTAGAGTGGTTTTAAGCATTCAGTAAGAGCAGTGAGGTGTCTGGCACACTCAGAAAATGCCAATCACTCTTAACAGGTCTTTGTGAGACATTAGCGTGGGAAATGGAAAGGGAATAGGCTTTGAAATAAGATAGGCTTCAGGTCAAGTTTCTGTTCTATTACAGACAGACCAATTGATACTGAATATGCTACCTCACCCTTGGGCCTTTGGTTTCTCATCTACAAAATGACTCTTGTGAGTCTAAAATAAAACATATTTCAAAAAGGAAACACATTTGTATGTCTTCTGCACTAGATGATACATTTATAATATAGTCTCTTCTAAAATATAATGGACAGAGGGGGTTGGGCTGTCATAAAAAGACTCATAGAATAGAAAGGCAATCAGAATTTACATCAGTGTTGCCCATAAGATAATCTGAGTTTAAAATATATTCCTCAATCTGACATGGTTATACAAAATGTTTAGCAGAATAACTTTCACTAGTTCAAATCTCTATTTTCCTCATCATAGTTTTCAGGTCAGTCATGTTCACTAAAATCTCTTTCAATACTAGAGAGCCAGTTAAAATTGAACTTATTTTCAAATTTAATATTGTTATTATTTGCTTGATATGATTGAATTAGGCTTTTGCAAGAATACTGAGGAGTTATACCTTGTCATGAAGAGGATTTGTATTTTTTATATTACTATTAGCCATCATGCAAAATATATTAAAGAAAATATATTCCTTAAAATCTATAATTCAAGATATTAATTATAGCTACAATATTGTGAAAATATTACTTCTTTGCTACATGTTAAATTTTTGTTTTATAATTTCATATTTGTATATAATGCATTTTTTCTTATTTATTTATTTATTCACTTTACATCCTGAACACAGTCTCCTTCCTTTCCTCTCAGTCTCACCCTTACAAAAACCTCCATTTGTTTCCCTCCCCTTCTCTTCAGAGAGGGGGAAGGCCCCTTCAGTAACACCCATCCAGGACTAAACAGAACTTTTCCCACTTAGGCCTAACCAGGCCATCCGGGTAGGAGAAGGGGATCCAATGAAAGGAGACAGAGTCAGAAATAGTCCCAAATCCAATTATTAGGGGACCCACATGAAAACCAAACTGCACATCTGCTACAAATGTATAGGGTACCGAGATTCAGCCCTTACATGCTCTTTGGTTGGTAGTTCAGTCTCTTTGAACCCTGAGGGGCCCAGATTAGCTGATTCATTGACTCTGTAGGTCTTCTTATGGTGTCTGTGATCCCTCTGATTCACTCATTTCCATCTCCCACCCTTCCACGAGACTCCCTGAGCTTTACCTAATGCTTGGCTGTGGATCTCTGCATCTCTTTTCATCTGCTGCTGGATGATGTCTCTCAGGAGACAGTTATGGTAGGATACTGTCTGCAAGCAAAGCAGAGTAACACTAATAGTTTCAGGGGCTGGCTCTTTCCCATGGGATGGGTCTAAAGTTGGGATAGACATTGGTGGCTATTCCTTTAGTCTCTGCTCTGACTTTATCCCTGCACATCTTTTAGGCAGAACAAATTTTGGGCTGAAATTTTTGGGAGTGAGTTGATGTCTCCTTCACTCCACTGGAAGTCCTGCCTGGATACCGGAGGTGGCCACTTCATTCTCCTCCTGGTAGGAATTTCAGCTCATGTTACCTCCATAGACTGCCTGGGGCCTCCCTGATTCTAGGTCTACAGCTAGTCCTAGATATGGCCCTTACCAATTTCCATGCTCATTCCTAACCTACCCTAGCATGCCCTATCCTGAACTCAAGAAATTAGAAACCAATGAACCAAAGAAGCCAATTAAAAAACGGTGTAAGTTGTTAAGCAGAATTCACAACAGAGCAATGATTAGACATTGCTCTGTTGTGCCAAGGAACACTTAAAGAAGTGTTTAGCATCCTTAATCATCAGGGAAATAGAAATCAAAATTATTCCAAGATTCCCTTTTCTACCCTTCAGAATGGCTAAGATTAAAACCTGAAGTGATAGCACATGCTGGAAAGGATGTGGAGCAAGAGTAACACTCCTTCACTGCTGGTGGGAGTGTAAACTAGTAGAAACACTTTGGAAATCAATTTTGCAATTCCTCAGAAAGTTGAGAATAGGTCTACCTCAAGACCCAACTATACCACTCCTGGGTATATACCCAAAAGACGCCCTACTCTACTATAAGCACTTTTATAATACATTCGTTTGATTCCATCCTTACAATTTACTTTTTTTTTTTTTTAGCATTCCAACATAACCCTATGATTGTAAAGTAATAGGTCTGAGAGGCAAATTCACTACTGGTGTTCATTTAAATTGAAATGACACACATTCTAGTCCTAATATATTTTCAGTATTTGGAAATAACATGCAGTATACTTTGGTCCTATTTACCCGATTTCCCTAATTCTTCCTAGAACTACTCTCACTTCTCTGTATCTATCATGTTATTAAATTGTTGCCCAAATATTCTTGGATGTAGGACATACCATATAGTCTGGTCAACCTACCAGGATTCACACCATTAAATCAAACTTACTCTAATTTCTTCCAGAATCTATCTAGTTTTAATAATCAACAGCTAGTGGTAGGACTTTATACTCACATCTTTGAATCAATGGTATGATTTTGTCTCACTTAATCAGGAGCAAATCTTGTGAGTTAATGCATACAGCTGCCCTGTTTTAACCTTGCAACACTGTTTCTGTGAAGTTACTCACAATGTACAGGTCCTGGAGTCATTCTGTCTCATGTATTGCAAAGACTTCTAAACCTTAAAGATATGTGTGTGTGTGTGTGTGTGTGTGTGACATGTACATTTGAGTCTCTGTGTTAACTGCCATCAGTTTCAAGAAGCGTCTTCTCATATGAAAATTAATATATATACCAATCTATGGGTATAACCATAAGTCAAAAGGGTTTGCAGCCCCATAGGAGGAACAAAAATATGAACTAACCAGTACCCCTCCCCCCAGAGCTTCCAGGGACTAAACCATCAACCAAAGAATACACATCGTGGGACTCAGGGCTCCAGCAGCATATGTATAGCAGAGGATGGCCTAGTCAGTCATCAATGAGAGGAGAGGTCCTTGGTCCTGTGAAGGCTCTATGCCCCAGTGTAGGAAAATGCCAGGTCCAGGAAACAGGAGAGGGTGGGGTGGTGAGCAGGGGGAAGGGGAAGAGAATAGGGAATATTTCGGAGGAGAACCAGGAAAGGGGAGAACATTTGAAATGTAAATAAAGAAAATATCTAATAAAAAGGTGTCATTTTAATACCATTTATATTTATCAAAATAATAGTAGTAGAGTCTCTATTATGACATATCTAGCTACTGGTTCTTGGCCTTGTCATTAGTGCTAGTTATGGGAACCATACTATAGAGTAATGCTTTAATTCAATTAGGAAGTTGTTGTTTAACCCTATAATACTAGTGCCACTATTGTAATGGATAGGCATAGTTTGTCAGTCCAGCTCTTATTGTTGCTAACAGGGTTGATAGCAAAGTAAGTAATCACTGTGAAAAGTAGCCAGAAGGGATGAAGGTGAGGTTATAAGAGCTTGATCTCTCCTAGTTCTATGATAAAAGCATGTCATCTTTTCAAATATTGAATCTTGCTACCAAATCCTAAAGAATAACCAAAAGCACTTGGCAATAGCCTGTAATGTCTGGTTTTGGAATCGAAGGTATATATTATCCCATTAACCAACAACTCAAAAACGAGCAGTTGATATCCAGCTTTTTATTTGCTAGAAAATGAGTTTTTAGGCCTCCCCCTTTATCTGGTAACTTCTCTTATAATTTTTATACTTGTGTGTATGTGTGTTTCAGGTGAACTTAAACTCTCACTCTTAGAGAATGATCGTATTGAAATGAACAGTGGTGCTTCTAGAGATTCTGCCTTCTCTAAATTCTGAAAAGAAATTACAATAAATTGAGTGGTTAACCCTAAGTCTCTTGAAACTTTTCTATAATTAATTTTCTATAATTAATTTTAAATGGTTATATTGGATAATATTACAAATTTAAGGTATTATGTGATTTTCTTTAAAATGTGTATACATGATCTCAAAATATATAACAATTCAAGGAATAAATTGATAGATACAATGACATAAAAATTAGAATTATACACTTATATATAAACTATAAGAAGGGTAAAAGGCTAAGTTCCAACTTGGAAAAGTCCATCCATTAGTAGGTGATGAACTTAAGTAGTATCCAAACTATAGATACTAAAACAGAAACACCTCAAAATAGTAGCAGAAGTTGTGAACAAGGCATAAGTCAATGAGAAAGCAGAAATATTTGGTGATGTGAAATGTTCTTCATTGAAGTTTAATGAAGATAATGGAATACACTTGATTAAAACTGTGCAATAGAGCTCTGTCAAATTCTGTTCAAGTCTGAGATTAATGGGGGATTCTAACATTTCTTTGGGTTCAGAAATTGAAATACACTTTTACCATTTTTTTATGTATTGCCTTAAAGTAAGAATGTATCCCAGGACCAATTATTTGCATTAAAATGTTTTCAACTATTCAACTATTCACTATTTTCTCTTTTCAACTATTAAATGGGTAAATTTTGATTAGCACACATTAGCAAGAAATTAAACATGCTTAAGTCTCAAAATCATAGAGTTGTAAGAAAACCTTATTTTCAAATTTCATAGTGTTTGAATAATTTGTAAAAACATCATAGGCTATAGGGGAAAATATTGACTATCACGTTGGATAAAATATCTATCATCTATCTATCTATCTATCTATCTATCTATCTATCTATGTATTATCTATCTATCTATATGTTCATCTTTCCATCTATCATATATCTACTCAAAGTTAATAGTTTTACAAATGAAGCAATATTAAGATTAAGCCCGAACTATGAAAGTGGTTACATTCACCCTATGAAATAAATAGTCTGTGAATTCAGGAAAGAGAACTTAGGAGACTCCTAAGAATTTGGCAAAAACATCATTATTCTGCTCTAATGTTATTATTATTGTTCATGTTATTAAAATTATTTATGTATATTATATACTGTCCTTTGTATGTGGGTAGTTCTGGACTAGAAACAATTAGAATAGGGTGATCAGATCTGAGCTTTTTCACACCCTCATCTTTGAGTAGTGTCCCACTCACATCAGTTATCTGCAACAATCTCTCACCCCTTCCTTGGTGAAACCAGAATAACCAGTTTATTTCTCTCAAACAACATTTCATCATTTTCATTGATTTTTCTTTCTGTGGGTAAAATATTCTTTGATTTCTTATGTCATTTTATTTTTCTCTTTAGGCTATCCATCTCTCGAGCCTCCTTAGCTCTGGGGACTCTGTTTTCCCATTGCTTGCTTCACTGGAAGATTTCCCTCTAAATCTACTGAAGCATTTTTTTTTCTTCATCATCTCAACTATGAGTGTGTATTCCACTCTATCAATATCTGCCATAATGTGATGGACTTGAAACCCCCTTTCCTTCGTGTCCCTGTCTATCATGGCTAGCAAGATACACAAAGCATGTATGTAATAAGCAATTTTCTTGCTGGACTGCTGTGGGCAGTGACTGGGACTTTTATAGTAAGCACTTATGCGGTTAGTGCCAGGAAGATTTAAGAGATCATTATTCTGAGAACACCAAGCTTGGGATTGCACTTCCATTTCAGAGGGAGTTATTGGACAGGGCATGGAAATATTACAGATAAAACACTCCTACAAGGTTTCTCTCCTTTCCATGTTAAACAACACTGGTGACTGCTGATAATCCACATAAATGACATTTGTTACAACTTTATGTCAGTCACTATTCTATGTAAATTTTCTCATCTTGTCAGTGAAATAAGCTTCAATAAGATAATGAGTGGCAAAAAGACAAATGAATTGAAACTTTGAAGTTTAAAAAAAATTAAATGGAAACTATGTAAAAACAGAAAAAAAATCCTCTTTATGTAATAGAATGCAAATGAATATAGACTAGAAATGGTAATAGGTTTTTAACAAATAACAGATTTACATTCCATCATTCTTTTGTATGATTCACATGGATGAATGGGTTATATCATATATTTAAATGGACATGGATTACTTAAGTGGTGACTTGTCAATAATTTTATGATGAAAAAAATCAGTACACCTGTATGATGTGAAAGCCTGGGTCTGGAGAATTACTTTGGTGGTTAAAGAATCTGGCAGATTTTCCCGGGGAAAAACGTTTTATTCCCATCACCATGTGGCATTTCACGATTAGCTGTAAATCTAGTTCTGGGGATGCTGAAGTCCACTTACGGTATCAATGGACACTGCACATAAGTATTATGTACACAGGCATGTTCAGGATAGTACACAAATACAGTGCATCAAAATAAAAAATAAATGGCACAAAACTCTTCTAAAATCAAACTATAAAATAAACAAAATATTTGTCTGTCTCATTTAGCTTCCTAGTGTATCCAAATATGTACAGCCAATCAAGACATCATCCAATTTAGGTAAGTACTAAATACATATGCAGAGGTGTGAAACAGTTGCTACAAAGTTTCGTCATTTTAGGAAATCTTTTTATGCAGTTCTCTAGTCTATTATTAACATGAGTAACGGAACTGATATGCACTGGTACATGTTTCTGTGTATCTCCCTATAAGAAAAAAACCCCAATATAACCAATTGTCTTATTAATATTTCCTATCAGTTTAAAATCTTTCAGCAGTCTATAAATGACTTTGCCTTTACATCCATAATTGTACAAAATCTTGTTGATTATTTAGTCATCACATAATGCAAAATAATAGATGTTTTATATGAGAAAATACATAGAAAGCAATCAAGATATACATTTGTATTAACTTGCTTTCCTCAGGTAACAATATGAATATTGGATTTGTTGACAAAAAAAAATTAACTTGTAGGCGCCTTTGGGAACAACTGAAAGACATTGTGAAGGTCTGGGCAAATCAGGTTAGCCTCCCATCCATCCATAATTTTCCTGGAGATGTAGAAACTGGGATGACTTTTCTGGACTCTGTTTTTTAATAAAGGTATGGGTCATTCAATCACAACATATGTGTTTGTTTTTACTCTATACTTATTTAAACCAGTTTTCATAGGTTCATTTAGGAAAAAGTGATTTCCTTCATTATCTTTTAAGGTCTTGGCAAGAAAGGAGGAAGTGGAGACCTGCTACCTCCACCTTTGAGGTGCTGCAGGAAGAAGTGGAGACCTGCTACCACCAC
>JADRCC010574965.1:0-16297 GCA_019843855.1 Hylomyscus alleni | reverse complement strand
AGAGGAGGAGGAGGAAGAAGAAGAAGAAGAAGAAGAAGAAGAAGAAGAAGAAGAAGAGGAAGAGGAAGAGGAAGAGGAAGAGGAAGAGGAAGAGGAAGAGGAAGAGGAAGAGGAAGAGGAGGAGGAGAAGGAGGAGGAAGAGAAGGAGGAGGAAGAAGAGAAGGAGGAGGAAAAGGAGGAGGAGGAGGAAAAGAAGAAGAAGAAAGCTACTGAAGGCTTTGAATTGTTTTGTGGCTGCCATAGCAAAGGTGATGTAAAGCTATCACAGTCAGCCTGGAGATTAGGGTTGTGAGTCAGTGCTTGATCTGCATGAATGAGACCCTGGGTTTGCTCCCCAGCACAACATAAACTACAACAAAATGCCCACCTAAGCTGGACTGGGTGGCACATCCCTTTAATCCCAGTGGTCAGGAGGCAGAGGCAGGTGGCTCTCCGTGAGTTTAAGGGCTAACTTGGACTACATAGTGAGCTCAATACCAGCCATGGATACATAGAGATACATCCTGCCTCAAAAATAAAATAAAATATGACTACACTCAAATCTTTCAGTCTCACCCCCATCTTTGAACTGGTATTTCTTTCTTCTTATTTAATCTTCCTATACTTTGCTCCAAGCTGCTAGTTAGTCTATAGTTTATGACAAACAATGGTTTGGGGTATATGTAGGCAACAAACTCTAAGATACCTGGAACAAACTGTTCTTCTCTTGGTAGATTAACAGCATAGAATAAGCAGGCCTAAAAAAAAATCTTTAAAAAAGTAGAATCAAACCTAAAAACTTATTTCCTTGTTTCTTTGTTTTGCTCTGTTGTTTTTGGTTTTTTTAAGACAAAGTTTTTCTGTATAGCCCTGGCTCTCCTGGAACTAACCCTGTAGACCAGGTTGTCTTGGAACTCACAGAGATCTACCTGACACTGCCTCCCAAATGCTGGGCTCAAAGGTGTGCACCACCACTACTGACTTCAAAACTTATTTTTAAATAGAATATATTATCTTTTTATCTTTCTTTCTCTTTTCTTTTCTTTCTTCCTTTTTCTTTTTTCTTTCTTTTTTTTTTTTTTTTTTTTTTTTTTGAGAGGGGGCAGTTTCTCTGTGTAGCCTTGGCTGCCCTGGAACTTATTCTGTAGACCAGACTGGCCTTAAACTCACACTCTCGCTCCTGGCTCACTCTTCAGTCTTTGCCACTCATGCATTTAACACAAGGCCCCTGGGCTTTCAAGGAAGTTGGTGACATCCTTTCTTATTAGCACCCGCATTCCCTTCTGAGATCCTGATACTTCCTCTTGTAAACATCTCGCCTAGCTCAGGACAGACAATAATCCTGGTAACAAAACATAACTCAGCCACAGTCACTCTGGATACTGCTGCTTCTTAAGTCCCAGAAAGCTAAGCTTTTCAAATTTCATGTTTATACAGATCATCCAGCAACTTTGTTAAAATAGGTCTTGGCTAGGGGCTGAAACCCATAGGCTCCCAGGTGAGACTGACACTCATACACCCCAGAACCCCAGCCTAGGCCACAGAGTTATAACACAGTTGCTCCGACTGGTCCCTTTGCAGGAAAAGGAGTGATTGGGAGTGATTATGCCTCTAGTAGATGTTTGTTTCGCTGATACAGAATCTTTGCTGTCTCCAAGAGTGTCTATGTTTAAACTGATTTTCATTGCAATGTCAAATTGGTGATCTAACCTTTTGAAACCACTTAAATGACAGTGAAACTCAAGCCATGCCCCACCAGCAAGGCACATGATCTACTGAATTACTATACAGTCAGGATGTATACCTGTAATTCCAACACTCCCATAACAAGGTGTGTAGCAGTGACAGGGCAATCCTCAGAAGCTTGTGGTCCAGCTAACCTGTATATGATGAACAGAACAAGAGACCCTGTCTCAAAGCAAAAGTGATGTCCTGCCAAGGGTGTCCTCTGACCTCCAGATGTGTAGCTGCACATGTGCATGTGAGTGTACACGTACACACACACACGATTTTTTAAAAAACCAAAAAGGCTAAAATTAGTCAGGGAGTGGGTACATGCCTTTAATCCTAGAACTCAGGAGGCAGAGGCAGACAGATCTCTGAGTTCAAGGCCAGCCTGGTTTACAGAGTGCATTCCAGCACAGCCAGGGCTACATAGAGAAATTCCATCATGAAACAAAAATAAACAAGAAAAACAAAAACAAAAACCTAACAAACAAAAAGACTAAAATAAGCACTAGGAGTTATGACAGAGAACAGTCACAGCCCTGGTGAGTTTCTCAGAATCTCCGTTTTTGTTTTCATTCTGTGTGCACGGCGAGGAGGCGGGTAGGAGACGGTATGTACATGCACAGAGGTCAGAGGACAACATTATAGAGTCTATTCTCTCCTTCCACCTTAAAGTGGCTTCTGGGGAAGGAACTCGGGTTGCTAGTCTTGCCTTTACCTAAAGAGCCTATAGTACCTTTAGCTGCTGAGCTCTCTCCCCAGTTCCCTACCAGCTTCCCTTTTGTGAATGGAGCAGAGTTGGAGACTCTACTGGTGATGTAAGTACTGGTGATGCGTGTGTTTATAAAACTCCACCCACCCTACGGGAAGCAGCACCTCTGGGGCCCATCCTCTAAACTTTCTCCAAGTCCCCCAATCTGAGACACCTCAGTATGAAGAGCCACTAGTTTAAAGTCTACACCTTCCTGTGTGATGGAGTGAGCATGGAGCAACAGCCCCATGTGAAAAGGCGTGACCTACCGCCTCCACCCTACCCTGCTGTGAAGCTCGTGTTCCATCTAGGTTAGAGAATGCTGTGGGCAGTCAGGGACGGGGGAAGAGAGAAAGTAAACCTGGCATCAACTGGGCAGGGTTAGAAAAGGCATTCGTAAAGAAAATGGGTCTTAAAGAATGGATGAAGTTCTCACAGGATGAGAGAGCAAAGGGTGTGTTAGGCAGGTGGGACACTGGACCAAAGAGATGGAGGCAGTCATAGAGCACCGTGTAGTCCTGGTGTCAAAACCACAGGCCCGCGGCAACCAGATCAGATATCATCTGGAGGGTTTAGAGAGACTGAGGTGCCTGCCACCTCAGGAGAACCTCGGTCCCTGAGTTTGGAACTTAACTTGTTGCTTTGCCTCCTTCTTTCTCTTCTCTTAGAAAGAGACCAGACCTGCGTTTCATGAGTGCTTCCTGTCCCACCCACCCCACCCAACTCCCAACCCCCAACCCTTGTCGAGCCAGCCTCCTCTGTCGTTCACTGAGCTTCTGAACAGCCCCCTCTCTCCAAGTCACTATGCCATCATCGGCAGGTTCACAAGGAGAAACGCAAGCTCACTGCATTATTAATCGGAACAAAACACAACTGGAGAGGAAATTTCGCTGCTCTGTTGCAAATAGCATATGGCACCTCCCAAAAGCCAAGAGAAATGATTTTTTTAATCATCTGCTGCTCAGGATTATCCATGCTCGCCTTTCCTTATCCATTTGTCGTGGATAATTGAAGGCTGCCAGTATTTAGATTTCAAAGCGGTTTGGACTTTATTGAAACCCAAGGCTCCCAGTTGGCTCCCCAACCCAAGTGGGCATTTGTACTTGTAATTAAATTGATCTGTGAGGGGAGGGCCCCCAAGGTATCTCTCTAATATGAGCGATTACCAGGGAAAGACAATAGACTTTTTTTTTTTTTGGTGGCGCATGTGTGTCCCACACACGGGACCCAAACGATAGCAGTAGCTTTCCTTCCTTTATGCTCACTACTGAGTGCAGTAAGACATGCCAGTGCTGTGCTCGAAACAAAGATGCACACCTTCTGGGTTAAGACCCCACTGTGGTGCCCGTGGGTCCCTCAGAGATACAAGCAAATGTTAGAGGTGATTTGTTTTTAAGGTGGGCAAAAAATTGGCCAACACATGTATACATGAGTATATACATGTTCTGGAACCTGGAGAAATTCAAGGGAAATGTTGAGTATGGCGTGGTTAGAACATTCCATCTGTCCCTTGCAGGTGTGTGCAGGCTGTATGAGGAGGAGGGTGGCCAGTCTCTCCTAGGATGCCTGGGCTCAGGAGTAGGAGTTGTGTTGCTTCAAACAGTACTCACTAGGAAGAGAGGACAGATGGGAAAAGAGAAATATTCGAGCCAGCCCTTCACCTGAATGTGTTTTCCAACTAGCCAAGAAGGAAAGAAAATGTAAAGCCACAAACATAGGAACACTAGGAAAGGAAGGAGTCATGGTTGCTTTGAGTAGCTGTAGAGGTCTCGTGGTGCTGGGAGACAAGAAACAGATGAAGGGAGGAAGCTCAAGGACCAAGTCACCTCTGGTTGGGCAGTGGGATACAGCAATTGGATGGGCTGTCTTGGATGGGTGGAATGACAAAGGGGAAGGGATGGAACCTGTCCCCAGGCGACTTTCTCACACTGCTTTCCTGCGAATCACCAAACAGACTCTTCAGTTGCCAGCCACCATGAACAGCATTATTTGGAAGCTCACCACCTGGGTGGATCCACGGGATAACCCCAGGGCCTGCCGAAGGGCAGTGTGTGTGGACACTGGAGTTGGGCCCCCTCCTTCCCACGTCATGGTTGGAACCAGGCATCCTGTGAGGACCCAGCACCATCACGTAGCTTTCCCCTCAAATCAGAGCTCAGCTTCCTCTCCCCTACCTCAAGTATGGTGGTTCTCTAGTCAGCTCTACTTCTGCTTTGGACCTCCAGCCTCTGCTAGCCCAAATGGATGGGAGTCACCTGTACCATTGCTCAAGTTCTCTGGAGATCCCCCATGCTCTCACAAAGCTGGTTACTGAAGATTTATGCCTCTCCATTGTCTCCTGGCACCACAGCCAGCTATCTCATCACAGAAATGAAGATGGGTGTCTTGACAATCGACGAAAGCCATCCAAGGCATCATTTGGGCCCTTCCTGGAGAGAACAACATGGCCATTTTCATGATGAAATCCACTATCTTCTCCCACCAGTCTCTGAAATGGCTATGTCTGACCTCACTGGTTACTGATTATAGACAGGTTATTTTGTTAAACAGTAATTAAAACCAAACCCAGAGACTGAAAGAGTCATCCACTGCAGTGTTCTTGATGAAACCCCATAGATTGTTCAACCCTTTTCTTCATAATACCAGGTGGCACAGGGTCACCCAGGAGATGGTCCTGAGACATGCTGTGTTGCTCAGCATGTGTGTATATTACATAGGTGTAGACACAATGGCCCCTTCATTCTCCTTTGGTATCAGGCACCATGCTGGCCTCTGAGTTAATCAGAAAGAAAGTCCTGAGCTCCCTCAATCACATGGAGACGGGACACATAATATGCACTAAATGGCTAGACAAAGACTGCAGAAAGTCTCCTCTAGAGTGTTCCGTGGTGGCTGGTGTTGCTACTGCCAAGCTACCACTTGCTTTATAGACTGCAAAACTGCAGTGCAGCCCCACTGTCCAGCTTGCTCTCTAGACTACAGACTGCAGCTTGGTGCTGCTGTCAGCTTGCATTATAGACTATGGGTCTGCTGCCCAGGCTCACTGTCAAGCTTCCTCTACAGATCTCAGGGCCACAGCTTGGCTTCTGTGGTGCACACTGGTCCCTCTGGATGAAGAGCAGTGAACTGTCCATGGGTAGCTCTCCCAGAAGGAGCCACAAGCCTATGCTTTTAAAAGTTCATTAAAAATAATGAAAAGGCCGGGCGGTGGTGGCGCACGCCTTTAATCCTAGCACTTGGGAGGCAGAGGCAGGCGGATTTCTGAGTTCGAGGCCAGCCTGGTCTACAGAGTGAGTTCCAGGACAGCCAGGGCTACACAGAGAAACCCTGTCTCAAAAAACTAAAAAAAATAAAAAATAAAAAAATAATAATAATGAAAAGAAGGCTCTCCCGTGGTGTTATACGGGCAGAGGGGGCATGAGCTAAATCCTCTCCCGTTTTCCTGCTTATGCTTGCAGGCACTGTAGTAAGCCTTTCTCCCATGGACAAAGTCAACATAGGAATTAGCACAGACACTCCCTGCTTCCAGCTCTAGCTAGCTGTGGGACTTTGCACAAACCTAGACTATAAGTAAGCATCAGGATTCTTATCTGTATGTGAGTCAGACTTGGACCACACCATCTCTATATCTTTAAAATAACTATTGGCCTTGCAGGAACAGAAATAAATTGGAGACACAACCTCAACCCCCCCAACAGCCCCTCAAGAAAAACCCTAATGGTGCTGGACACATTGCACCAAAAAGTCATACTGCAGGAAACTACAAATGGCAGAAATAATGGAGACCTCTTTTGTCCAACAACATCCATCACCACCCCCTCTGGTAATCACCATTATCTAGTTAATCCTGACACAGCCCAAAAATGGCTTAGCTTTGCTCAGTTCCCCAGATTACATACAACACAAGGCTGATGAACAAGGTGTGTGACAGTCAGGCGATACAGAAGGGTCATATTAGTAGCCAAGGTAAGGTCCCGTGAGTCCCATGATGCAGTCATACTTCTCTGCCCATAGCTTCCAATGGCCTTACAGTCATACTTCCCTGCCTACGGCCTTCAACAGCCTCTGGGAGGTAGTTCACAGCCTTGCCGTTATGCCTGAGTAGGATAGAGTTGGATTAGCTTGAAGGCAGAGGAACTGCTGTTTGTGCTGGTTCTGTTTGCATACCGAGTTTCTTCAAAGCGCTCCACCTGTTTTTGCAAATAACTATCACAAGCCTTCTCTGAGCAAGTCGAGAAGAGACAAGCTCACAAAGGCAGCAGATGTTCTCCAGCCTGAGGATCTGCCGGGCGCCCAGCTTCGTCAGCTGACGTGGCTGTCAGAGCCCATGATTCACAGCACAGCCCTCTGCGAGCGATCTGTCTGCAGAAGCAAGGCAGATGGTTTGGTCCTCACTGGTCATTGGCAGGGTCTGAGGCAACAGAGATCCTTGTGATGAGGAATGGCAAAGATCGAGCCCTGTTCCCCAGACACCTCTCCTGTGAGATTGTGCAGTTCTGAAGAAGACTGTGTAGGGTTAGTTCTCAGGTCCCACAGCCTCTTGCTAATGAACTCTTTTTTAGTTTTGTTGTTGTTGTTGCATGTTGTTTGGTTGTTTGGTTGGTTGGTTTGGTTTTTTGAAACACAGGGTTTCTCTGTGTAGCCTTGGCTATCCTGGAACTCACTCTATAGACCAGAGATCCACCTGTCTCTGCCTCCCAAGTGCTGGGATGCCACTACTATGCCTGGCTTGAACTTTATTTCTTAGAGCTAGATTCACACAATGGGAAGGGTAGTCGGCTTCCAGGTCTGGAACTTTTCTAAGAGCCTCCTACTGATTGTCCACAATTCCAGTCTCAATAATGAGCCTGCAGTGAAACAGATCAGTTATGGTTTCTCCCGTTTGAGGATGCCAAACTGTGTCCAGAGAACTGTGTTTGGGGCTTGCAGGGAAGGCTGAGCAGAGCCCAGGTTGCTCCACCAAGTTCCAAGCCTTAGGGTGGGAAGGGATCTCTGCAAGCTCTTCACCTGTGGAGCTGGCTCAGCAGTCCACTGGGAACCCTTCCTGAGCTAGGCTGATGAGCTGGGTGCCTCCATGTCAGGCTGTGGGGACTTCCGGTGCCTACTTACTGGGCCCTCCTCAACGTGAACACATGATGACCCTTAGATGACCGTGCAGAATAGAGCCATGGTAGGTACCAACTGAATTCAGCTAGAGAAAAATGAGATAAGGACTTTTCATCTGATTTAGTCATTGGCTTCTCTGGGACATTCTCAGACAAATGCTTTGGGCAGAACATGCCGGAAACAAGCTTTGGATGTCCCTATTAGACTTATACTAACTGACCTCTGGCTCCAGACCTGGAAGCGTCAGATCATTCCTGTAAGTACTGATCTTCGAGCAAAGGGGTGCATCAGACTCAAAGGAAGAAACTAGGGTTCCTACCACAACGGTCCTCTACATCTAGGCCCTGAATGAAGCCTTTAAACAAAGGAGAGGTCTACAGATATAAGGAAGTGGGAGAGGGTTTGGGTTGACAAGGACGACATCTCCCTGCCTGATGAAGAGTTCACCAGCTGATGTCCACTGAAGGTCAGTAGATGGCATGTGCTGTAGAACCTACTGGAGTGAGTAACCAGCATGTCTTCTCATACGTGTTCTCTTCCTCACTGAAACCAAGAAATCTATTAGCATTCATTTCTAGGATAGCAAAGTCCTTACCGAAGGGAGGAAACAAGACAACTCATGGTCCAAGAAGCACAGCATCTGGCCAGTGGTGCTCAACACATATCCAGTTCTCTATGTTTGACTCCTCCTTACCCAGTCCTCCACACTAATGAATAAGCAGCAGCTACCTTAATACTGAGGAACTCCAGGCTGGAGAGATGGCTCACCAGGTAAGAGCACTGACTGCTCTTCCAAAAGTCCCGAGTTCAAATCCCAGCAACCACATGGTGGATCGACCACCCGTAATGAGATCAGATGCCCTCTTCTGGTGCGTCTGAAGACAGCTGCAGTATAAATATGTATAATAATAACTAAATCTTTGGGCCAGAGTGAGCAGGGACTGAGTGAACATCGGGGGGGGATGTTGACTGGAGCGAGCTGGGTCTACCAGAGCGAGCTGGGTTGACCAGAGCGAGCAGAGGTCCTAAAAAGTCAATTCCCAGCAGCCAGATGAAGGCTCGCAACTATCTGTACAGCTACAGTGTGTACTCATATACATAAAATAAAATAAATGAATCTTAAAAAAGAAAGAAGAAAGAAAATGTTAAAAAAAAAAAAAAAAAGACCGAGGAACTCCACCCTACTACGATGATGCCTCCGTCCATGTTGGTAATGTCAGGGGCAAGGTAGGCGTCCTTGGGAGTCAGCCTTGCTGTCATAGGATACAAGCTACACAATCATTTACTTTGGCTAGCAAAGAAAGCAGGGACAGTCACTCTGGGAAGTAGTTTGTGATACAGGATACGCATAGCCACAATGCTGCCTAGAGTCTATGGACGACACTTCCAGAATATAGCAGGCTGTTAATGTATTTATAACTATCAGGTAGATACTAAAATAATATCCATTTTATAAATAACTGCAGTACAAAGAGGTAAAAAAAAAAAACTTGTCTAAGATCAGTTGGTGAATGGAAATCTGAGACATGAGTTCTGGGGTTTTCTTCCAGAATTTTCCATAGCTTGCCCATGAGGACAGGGCACCAAGTGAGCCTGTAATTCTGAAAGGTCAATGCCCAGACCACCTCAACTTCCAACTGGAGGGAAGTGGTGGTGAAGGCCCTCCTGCCTACCAGGATGGTTAGGGTGGGAATGGTCTGGGCACTGGGGATGAAGGGGGCTTTGTGACTAATATCATGAATGTGTGATTGAGTGACTTACAGGAACCATTAGAATTTTCCAGGCAAGTAATTATAGCTGATAAAACAAAGAAGGAAGGCAGCATCAGCCTTGCATACCTGAAAGCTTAGAGAACTTAGCTTCTGCTTCCCAGAGATAAAGTTCTAGAAGCAGTGAAGAGAGGCAGCCTGAGGTCCGAGGAGCATATCGGCCTATCAGCTCCTGCTGTTGCCCATGCCCACTGGATTGCCTTTAGGGCTAAGTTGCTTGACTTTCCTTACCTCTGGGTAGCTGGGCAGCAGTTCACCTCCAGGGTTCCCCTCTCTGCACCTGCACAGAACCAACCTTCTGTTGGGGCCACAGAAGAGAAACAGCATCACCTGATTTGACCATCGTCTGCGTGTGATCCTAAGCACACAGCTGTAAGGGAAAAGCCACTACTCCTGCCCCATGTGATTCTGCTGAGAGCAGCCTTCTCCTGTAGAGCCCTTTGAAAGATTTAAGAGTCACGGTTCTTGCCTTAGCCAGAAGGATCGTTTGGAAGAGTTAAACGGCTTTGTTCAAACAGAAAAGCAAAGGCTTATGGGTAGAGTCAGGGGGAAGCTCACAGAGGGCAGAGGGAGGCAGGGTTGAAAGAATGTTCAGAGAGTGGGGGTGGCAAACCCTTAGAAGATGGGGGTGCAGCTATTCCCGTGAGCGCCTAAGGAGTAGTTGGTGAAGGGCAGCCTGACCCATGGGATGCTGCCAAGCAGGGAATAGCTTCTCTGGGAGGCAGGAAACAAAGAGCCAGGGATGGAATCAAGTGGTTGTAGTTTACTGCATCAGTTCTCCCAAACTGGGATGCGCAGCTCACAGGAAGAGCTGTGTTCCAAGCTGCACAGGACCTGGGTCAGCCCTCACTGAGAATCCTGGAGTTTAGAGAGAAACTGGAAGACATTTCTGAGGGCTGTCTCAGATGAATCTGCACGTGACCACCAGAGAAAGAATACAAATGCCCCCTGCACACATTCATATCCTCTCACGGATACATCCAAACACATGCAGACACACACTGCATCTGGCTGTGACTCCAGCTGTACCAGTCTTGTTAGAAATATCACTTTGCAGTGCTGATCCTCGAACCTGGAGCCCCTCACATGCTCCGCTGGGCTGGGCCACCCAGCTATCTCTGTAGGCCTTTTTAAAATTTTTATACAGTCTTGTTAAGTTGCCCAAGATACTCTTGATACTCACCCCACAAGTCAAGCAAGCCTTGAACTTGCAGTCCTCCTGCCTCAGTCCCCTAGCCTGTGCCACCTGGCTCCACTCCTCATAAGCAGAGTTGCTGTGGCTCAGGTCACTTGGATAAAACCCACAGAGGACTTCTCGGTGCAAATATTTTTCTCGGGTGAGCAATGGCACAGTGAGGTTCCAGCTGATGGACAGAGCCACCCAGCAAGCCGACCTGGGCAAGCAGCAAGCCTTGAGCAAAGCAGTTCTTGCAAATGTTGGCTCTCCTTGGGAGCTCTCCTTCCAACCAGGGCCTTGTGTGAGGTAAAGGTTGGTCCTGTTTAGTTCAGCTGCAGGGTGTAGGAGATGAGGATCCCATGTGTTCCAAATGGCTTTACCTTGTAACTTCCCTTCTACCCTCACTCCCCAGGCTTCTCCTCTGGTACATCCCAGGGTACAGGAATGAGGATGTTTCTCTGCGGTGACCTTTCTGCTAGGAAAGCTCTCAGTTGATCAGAGCTTGGAATATATACCGTGATATTTGCTGGAAAGGTGACCTTCATTAACTGGTAAGGTCAGGTGCACTGTTGGGGGATGGAGTCACAAAACCAGGAGACTGGGATTATAGCTCCCCGCCCCCCCCCCCAGGAGTGTGACCTGAATGCAGAAAAGGCTGAGAACTTTCTCTTGGGTGGGCAATGTCCACAGCTTCCTGACATTAAAAGGTGGGTGCTCTCATGTGCAAGTTCCCTGGAAGAATTAAACAAAACAAAGGTAAAGACTGGCTGCAGAGATCCTTTCGCTGAGTTCTTGGGAGGAGCTAAACTAGTTAATTTAACTCTTCTGAGGATTCATCAATTTTTTTGGAATTTTTTTGTTTTGTTTTGTTTTTCTAGACAGGGTTTCTCTATATAGCTCTGGCTGTCCTGGCTGTCCTCAAACTCAGAAATCCCCCTGCCTCTGCCTCGAAAGTGCTGGGATTAAAGGCTTGTGGCCACCACTGCCCGCCTCTTTTTGGATTTTCATATCCAGTCTTTAAAACAATAAAGTAAAGAAGACAAATATCCCAGAAGACTTTCCCAATAGCCCTGAAAAAAAAAAAAAAAGCAAGAAGTAGAAAGGCCCTTGAAGGTAGCTGCCCAAGATATGTTAAAGACTGCCTGTGGTTTGCAAGTGCCAAGCACTTTCAAGCAATATTCAAGGTAAAATACTGTTTTCTCCACAGGTATCATTCTTGGGTTTTATTCACATGGTCTCTCCCCCAGATCCTTTGAAACAGAGACAGCACATGTGTGCCTGGTGGAAGGCAAAGAGCTGTGTTTGGGATGAAAACACCTATGTTTATGTACTGCTTCGGTGACTGCCTGTGGCAAGTTCCCAGGGTTCTCTCAGCCCGAGTTTAATATCCACAGGAGATAATTATATGAGGTTCACAAAAGCCTAGCTTTCTCAAGACTGAAGCAATCAGGGGTGAAGCACCCCCAGGCACTTGGCCCAGAAGCCCGGCCTGGTTCTCCTGCTCCTTTCTCTGTGAGAATCTTGGCTCCCCGCCTCATGGTGTGTTGGGTAGCTACACACATCCAAGATGAACCCACCCCTGACAGGGTTAGGAGAAAGAAGGCCTCCCCTGCAGTTACTCTCTTAAGTGAAGGCAAACTTTCCACTAAGGCCCTTAGTGACAGAGTGCCTCTCTAGTAAAACAGGCTTCTGAGGTATTACGGATGACCTTGCTCAACTGTATCAGCCATCCTAGAAAAGATAGTCTGTCCTGCCTTGGGCAAACAATTTCAGGAAGGAGAGACTGCAGGAGAGGCTGTTAATACTCTATGGCCGCAACAATTTCCTCATAACCCTAGGCCCCCACCCTTCTGCTATAAGAGGTCATGGCCAGCTTTTTCCCCTGGCAAACCATACCTTAATTTCCCTCCAAGAGAGGCTGCCCCTCACTGTGTGCACTAATAAACAGAGTCCCATCTGTTAAAGGCCAGACTCCTGTCTCTTTCTGTCTTCTGTCTCTACAATGCCTCAGAAGCATAATACTTACCACCTGCCTTTCATTTCCTGTTGGCCCAAAGGAGTCACAAATGTTTTTCTCCATTGGGTATTAACCCAGGGCCTCACACATGCTCGATAAGCATCTACCACTGCAGCCTCAGGCGGGCCTCAAACTCACGATACTCCTGCCTCAGCATCCTTGTAGTTAGAACTTCAGGCCTGTGCTACAGACCTGGCTCATGTGCCCTTTTAATGACTTGCTGTGGCATGAAGCATATCATACAATGATTGGCCCTGGGCTGGATTCTCAGCCTACCTATAGCAAAGGATTCCTCTTGGACCAGTTAGGCCCACCCCAGGAGATAGGAGTGAAATCTCCCTCTGGAATGACCATGGCTGGGAAGGAAGCAGCAGGAATGGTGTGTGGAGAAAGAAATGAATCTGCTGCACAGGTAGGCAGCAAGTCCCCAGTCCTCACCTCTCAGAAGGGTGAGAAACAATGCAGTATGGGAAAATCCTTAGCCCTGCCTTGGCTACACTCACAAAGGAACTCTCAGCAACAGAGAGGTCCCCAAAGGCAGAAGATAGGAGAGAAAGCCATGCATGGCATGAATCGGAAAGGAGGCCCCATTCATTTGAAGGTTACAGTTTAGAAAGCGCACTTCTGTATTTCTGTAAATTCTGTCCCCATATTTACCAGCACTCCCGGAGAACAGTTCAGTTATGAACATCCTCACAATGCTTTTGAACTCTAGGGCAGGATTCAGAGGACCATTAACTTCTCTGAGAAGCACAGCTCTTCTCTTATTAAGTCTTATCTCTTATTAAGTAGCTCCGAATTGTTAGCTGCATAAGTGGACTCATCACGTCCATAAGTACCCACAATGCCACAGTGCTGTCCAATAGAGTGTTCTGCAATGATAGCAACCATTGCGCTACCCTAGGTGGTAGCCCCTGCCCACTGAGGCTATTTCCAAATGTGACAAATAAGACTTAGAAGTTAACCTGTTGATCTTAATTACCTTTACTTTTAATTTAAATAGCCTCGAAGAGTCAGGGGTGACTCTGCTGAACCGTTCTTCCTGTAAACTTCATCCTTGTGAAGCCTGAGGCACAAATTCCTCCAACCTTTACCTCATCCCGCGCTGTGTCAAGCATGAGTCCTCGGAGCGCCCTCTGTAAATGTGTCTGACCAACCCAACAGGCTGACTCTCTTGGCAGATTCCTGAACAGCCCTGTGCAGTGGAGGAGAATTGAGAGCCCGGGCAGTGGTGTGATGCCGTGTGAAACCGTGGGGTCGACCTGGGTACAGTCTTGGCATGAGCCCCACTTTCTCTGTTCTTGTAGCAGTGGCTTGCTGCGCCGTTGTCTAGACCACAGTGGAGGCTGTCTCGGCTTGGGTCTGCAGCTGTGCGTGTCAGCTGTTTGTGTAAGTAAAAATGGCCCTGGGAGGCAGAATCCAGCCTTGTCTTCCTGGATTGCAGGTCTGAGCCACAGCTCCATCCTGCCTGGGTCTTAACTGAGGCTAAACGCCCCAGTAAGAAAAACCCACTGTTTCCAAACCTCAAGACTTGAATTCAGTCTTTCCTCACAGCTAACAGAGCTGTCCCTTCTCCCGTGATACCCAGCTAGTGCTCAATGGCCTTCCCCTTTGACTGACAGTAACCTATAGTCTGGGTGAAAGATACCCTTTCTGAGAGATTTTGTGTAATCTTGGCCTCTTTGCTGGCCTCATGGATCCATGGGCATCCATCCTCATGTGGATTGGCTTCCTTTCTCTACCACTGCCCTCCAGATGATCAAAGCTGCCATCTTTGAAACTATCCAGAAGGGCACAGGGGCGGGGGGGGGGGCGCGGATCTCTCGGCTGCAGGAGAGAGAGCATATCATAGAACCCCTGCATCTGAAGTGAGCCTTGAGGCTCCGATTACAGACGAAGTCCTGCCTCTTCGGGTATTTATCACGGTCAGTGCACCATCTAGAGGCGTGTCTGAAACTCGCTCCGTGGTCAACCCATCTATCTGGCTGAAGATTGAACTCAGGCAGTTTTCAGAGTACGCTTGGGTTTTGTGCCTGTTTCCAAATTTGCGGTGCAGTGATCCCACAAACCCCTCTGAGGGAGATGGGGCGGGGGAAGCTACACCCCCAGGCTTTTCCAGTCTGTTCCAGCCCTGCCAAAGCAAGGAAGCCATTTACGGTGATGACACAGGGCATCCCAGTCCCCGTGTCCCTCCCCCCCCCCCCCAAAAAAAACACACACAGGACAAGAGCTGCCAGAGCAGGAGCTGTTCGCCACACGGCTGAGCAGCACTTCCGGCTGTGATTTTCCTGTATATGTCTCAATGGCTGAGGACTGAAGATCCTTTCCATTAGTAGCTCTCCCAGGACCATGTCTCTTCTACACAACTCACATTTAGGAGCTGCCCACAGCAGGCGATGCTGTCTCAGGAAAGCCAACATGCCTACTTGTCCCTTGGTCTGCTTTCCCAGGGTAAAGTAATGCAATGCAAAATTTACCACTTTGACCATCTCTTTGATGTACAGTGTAAAGGAATTCAGTATATTCTCAGTGCTCTGTCAGAGTCATGGACACCCATTCCCAGGCATTTCACTTAACTTTAGACAAAAATTCTATCCCCTGAACACCAATCCCTCATTCCCTGCGTCACCCTCCCGGGTCCCACTTCCTGTCTCTATGGATTGCCTATTCCAGGTATCACACACAAGCAAAATCATATGTGTTACTCTTCTGTGTCCAATTCAGCCAAGTAGTTTTAGTTGTTGCCAATTGACTTCCACATTATAGGGCTGGCTTCCTTCTCCATAGTCTCTGTAAACAAAATGGGAGAGAAGGAACACTCTCCACTTTAAGCTTGCCTGCGCCCCATGCTGGCTACCCTCTCTGACTGGGTGTGACTCTAGAAACAGATTCACCATTCCAAGAAGTCTACAGGCTCAAGTATCTCAAAACATGGAAGAATCCATTGCTTGGAGCTTAGAGGAATCAAGCAGCCTTATTTATAATAGCCAGAAACTGGAAACAACCCAGATGTCCCTCAATTGAGGAATGGATACAGAAAATGTGGTACATCCACACAATGGAGTACTACTCAGCTATTAAAAACAATGAATTTATGAAATTCTTAGGGAAATGGATGGATCTGGAGAATATCATCCTGAGTGAGGTAACTCGATCACATGGCATGAACTCTCTGATAAGTGGATATTAGCCCGGAAGATCGGAATACACAAAGTACAATCCACAAATCACAAGAAACTCAAGAAAGAGGAAGGCCAAAGTGTGCATACTTCGATCCTTCTTAAAAGTGGGAACAAAATACCCATGGAAGGAGTCGCAGAGACAAACTATGGAGCAGAGACTGAAGGAAGGACAATCCAGAGACCACCATATCTGGGTATCTTTCCCATATTCAGTCACCAAACCCAGACACTATTGTGGACGCCGGCAAGTGCTGGCTGACAGGAGCCTGATAGAGTTGCCTCCTGTAAGCCAGCCCTAATTAAATGTTGTCCTTCATAAGACTTGTCTTGGTCATGATGTCCGCTCATAGCAGTAAAACCCTAACTAAGACAGACACCATACTACCAACCCCAGTTAAAAAACATTCACTGACTATATTACATGTTAACTCTCAGCTTGTCAATGCAGAATCCAAATGTCCTTTGCCACAGGAGATAAAAGGCACTCCTATAATAGGAGACAGTATGAAATTGTGCTGCTCTAAGGACTTTTTAGGCTTTTTATTACCAGTTCCAAGAATGATTACTGGGATAGAGAGAAAGGTTACA
>JADRCC010574963.1:0-12875 GCA_019843855.1 Hylomyscus alleni | reverse complement strand
AAGTAGGCAAAAATTTTAGACTTGGGCCCAAGGATGGAAGTCTCTGCGTGAGTTTGGTGCCTTCTGTTTGCAAACCAAAGAGGAGATACTTGGATTTACTCCAGAACGCGGCTAGTTTTTGTTTTTGTTTTTGTTTTTAAAGGATACAGAGACACGAAGAACAGGAAACAACCTCAAATGCACTGAAGTCCACATCTGGGGAGGCTGAGCTGCCAGCAAAACCTCTTTGTTTAGAAATGGCACACCTGTAGGGACAAAGTATATACTGATTCCCTAAGCAACAGACACCTTGGTTGTTCTGTCCCTCTCAGCTATTAGGGAGCCTGGGTCACCCTCCTCCTGCTGAGCTGCATCAACTGCTGTGGGTAGATCTACTACGTTCGGACCTTTCGTTGTTTGTTCTAAGTAACTGGATACTGTATAGGCACCAAAGACACTGCCTCAGGCCAATGGTTCTCAACCTTTGGGTTGAGATCCCTCTGAGAACTGAACAACTGTTTCACAGGGGTTGCCTAAGACGGTCAGAAAACACAGATATTTATATTGTGACTCATAACAGTAGCAAAATTACAGTTATGAAGTAGCAACAAAAATTATTTTATGGTTGAGGGTCACCACAACATGTGCATTAAACAAAACACCACAACAACTGTAGTAAAAGCCCACAGCCCCAGGAAGGGTGAGAACCACCGCATTAGGCAGTGAGGGAATTTTTACTCCAACAAAGGAAGACATCACCAGTGATGACAAAGCCGCACACAGGTCAGATGGGTGTGAGCACGTGCAGGAAGGCTAATGTAAGGCTCCCAGTTTACTGCAGACATCTAAACTGCAAACGTCGTCAATCTCCCTAAAACTGGAGCTTCCTGCAGGGAGCCAGGCAAGCAGGTGACCTAGCACAAGAAAGGCATAAATCCCTGAACATATCCAGGGAGAGAGACACAGTGGCCAGCGTGGCCTTGATGGGCAGATAAGGCTGGTTCTCTAGAAGACGCTCTAATCACTAAGACTATGCTGTGGAGGTTGTTTGTTTGTTTGTTTGTTTGTTTGTTTTGTGTCTGCCTGTTGATATGGAAGGATGCTACCATGAGAAGACAGGAAAACTCGAAAATGCAAGGGGATAGAAGGACAGAGGCCACTGGTCCGGTTCTGGACTTCAGGGTTTTGGGTTTGTTGTTTTTATTTGTTTGTTTGTTCCCCTATATTTGAGGGCAAATATAGGGGAAATGACCCATAGGGAAAGAATGCAAAGTGCAGTGCTATTCAAACTTGCCCGAGAGGGAAGCAAAGCATTCGGAAGGGAGAGATGGTGACAGGAGGCACCACGTGTCATCGTGCAATGCTGGACAACCTTAGGCTGCAAGGGAGCAAACCAAGGACACACCAGGCACAGATTTCCATGCCACAGGAAGAGGAAATACAAAGTTCTTGGCTGAGGAAGCTTGGAGTGTGCTTATTGTGGTGAGGAAGAGCAAAGACATGAAGCCGGAGCACACAGAGCAGGGGGAGGAAGAGGCTGGGAGGGGAGGTCCGGGTGAGTTAGGGTGGCCAGTGCAGAGGGGTGAGGTAAGTGGCCTTCGTTGTTATTGCTTCATAGACAACTTTTTATTGGCATATATTATCAATGTACACAGTGGTGGGTTTGGTAAAGACAGCTTTGGTCAAACATGTCATGTACCTTGACCATTTCCACCCACACGAGTTTTGTAGATCACACCTCCGTGGTGCAAAGACAAAGAAGAGCACACTGAAAGTGGGGCCCGGCTGCAAACTCTCGAAGCCCACCCCACTGACATGCTTCCTCCAGCAAATTTCCACATCCTAAAAGCTCCGTAACCTCCCCAAACAGTGCCACCGACTGGGACCAAGTGCTCAAGTGCCTGAGCCCATGGGAGAAACTTCTCACTCAAAGCCTACCTCAACTCAAGTCTGTACTCCATGCTAGAGTTTGCATTTTGAGCTGAGTGTTCTCTAGGCCTTGACCCTTCTACTTTGGTTTCAGGAAGACTCAGGCTGCTGGTGCGAGGGAGGGCAAGGATTGGAACAGAACAGGACGTAGAGAAGCTGTTGCTGGCCTTTGAGTATAACCAGATGATTTGGGAGTAGGCTGTATGAGTTGAGAAGGACGGGGTGAATTAAAGGCCTTAAGGACGACTACAAGAGAAATTAAGAATGGCTACAGGCTTTGCCTTAAGTTATTGGAAAGGTTGCTAAAATGGAGAACTACTAAAGAGAACAAACAGGGAATAAATGGAGAACATATATTTATATGTATATAAATATATATGTATATATACATATACACATACACACATACACATATGTATATATATATGGTTGGAAATGCTATCCAAGTGGACATTCCAAGCAAGACTTGAGTTATGAACAGCATTCAGGAGAAAGGCCTGGACTGATGCATACATTTTGGGATCTGCAGCCTCTACATAGCTAAACCTGGGACTGGATGCGGTCAACCAGAGACTGAGCATGGGCGGAGAAGATAAAGAGCTGAAGCATCCTGGCACCCAGGAACCCTGGTATCCTCCAGTATTCAAAGACTGAGAAGTAAAAGCTGCAAAGGAGGCCGAGGAAGTAGCCAGTGAAGCTGGAGCAGAAGCAAGGAGTGAGGCCCGAGAGTCAGAAGAGCTTTCGTGGGAGACTGAGTGGGCCCTGTGCTGCTAGAAGACAGCAAGTGTAGCTCGAACTGACCACTCAGTTGGTCATGTGGAGATCCCCTCCGTGCAGGAGTCAGAGTGCAGACGATGACTTCGAGGGGGTTTGGAATAAAGGGGAGAGCGAAGCCACAGCTGCCCAGGAAGAAAGGTCTGCAGCCCTGGTGAGAAATCCTGTACATTGCCCAAGTAGCATCCTGGGGGCAGAGATCTCACATCTGCTCTCTCAATAGCCTGGACATGGCTTTTTGTCTGTAGCTGGAGTAAGTATCCTAGAGCACCGATGGGAAGCCCTAAGGAACTTCCCAGGGTTTGAGCACAGTAGCCACCTGGGATACACACAAGCTGTATGGCTGGCCTAGGACAATCTTTTCTATTAAGTAAACTGTATTTTATTTTTCAAGTCAGGGTCTCACTCATTGTGTAGCTCAGCCTGGTCTTGAAATCGTGATCTTCCTGCATCATCTTCTCAAATGACAAGTAAGCTAATTCCAAGAAAGTTGCCTCTTCTAAAAACCTGTGCGTGCTCTGGAATCTTACAGCCTTCTCTTCATAGCTGCTGAGCAACATCCACATGGATCCGATGTTTATTCGCAGGGGCACTCCATGCCCTTCCTAGCCCGACATCATTCAGATCTCCACTCTGCAGTGGACACGAGGTGGGTGTGGTTTTCATGATGTTCCTTACTTTAGAGTTGAGGCCACAGATGCTGGAAACCCAGCCAAGGGTAGACGGGGAGCTGGAGTTAGGATACAGGTATCCAGACCCAAGGCCTATAATCACACTTATGTCAGGCTACCTGGATGGTCAGTCGGCTCTGAACCCTGAGTTACTGTCAGAAGATGTTTTGTCTACCCTGAGTTCAGGATGAAGTCATCCACGTGTGCTATCCACGTGGACACAAGGCAGATCTCCCCAGGGATCTCTCTCGAGAGCATCATCAGGACACTTTGACCAGGCAAGAAATCTACTCTAGGCTCCAAGGGGCTGAGAGAGTCACTGCGGTACATAAAGGACCATCAAGATCTGGGAGCCGGGGAACACTCAGCCCAGCGTCTCGGGCCCTGGGTTTACATGTTCTTCTCAGAGGCTTACTCTGGGTTTCTAAACAGTGATGGCGATGGGACCAAGGCCATTCTGAGTTCTGCTGGTCTTGCCGCCCTCTCAGATTCAAATCCCCTTAGGAAACGTTTCTCTTTCTGGGGTCCAGATGCAGCACAGCCTAGGATTACCTGTATCCTCCCCTCTTCTAAACCTTCCTACCCAGTTTCCTACCCAGACCCCCGAGGACTCCATCCCAGCCAAGAACAGCCAGGGAAGACAAGATCCGAGAAGGAGTGGCTCAGAAGGGCACATTTTTAACAAGAGCATCTGTGGTGCTCCCGAGAGCTCTCTGGAGAAGAGAGTTTTCACACTCAGTTCTGAAGACGTTTTCCCTTCCAGTGACCATGTCAGCCATTGGTAGCCTCCTCTGTCTCCTTTCACTCTTGCCTGGCTCACTACCCATCACTGACTCACTCGGAAAATGTGAGAAATTACTTAATAAAGAACTGCCCTGGGGAAATGGACAGGTAATAGGCTTTAAAGAAATAATTTAATCTCATGCTTCATTTAGTAAGAACTATGTTCACAGTCCTGCCACCAGTAGGAAAGATAGACAGATGATGTGGGGGGCGATAAACAGGCTGCGGCGGGGGGGGGGGGGGGGGGGGGGGGTGAACAGGCTGGGGGGGCGATAAGCAGGCTGCCAGTGAGCTTTCTGGTTAGGTGAAGTTTTCCTTTCTGTATATAAGTGGAATCATGCCAAGGAAAGCCATGCCCTGTACAGTGAAGCAGGCCCTGGGACTCAGGCCAGCCTGATGGCAGTCCTAGAACTAACATGAGCTATGTGACTTTGGGTAAATGATTTCATGCTTTAGTATCCCATGCAAGGAAAGGAGGTGACAACACACATTCACCTTTCTCCATGTGCGTACATGTGTGGATGTATGTGTCTATGTGTGCATGTATGTATACATGTGTACCTGTAAGTGTCAAGGACTAGGCATTATGCTAAATGTGGTAGACAAGACTGAGCATTAAGAATTCTGCAGGTGGCCGGGCGGTGGTGGTGCATGCCTTTAATCCCAGCACTTAGGAGGCAGAGGCAGGCGGATTTCTGAGTTCGAGGCTAGCCTGGTCTACAAAGTGAGTTCCAGGACAGCCAGGGCTACACAGAGAAACTCTGTCTCGAAAAAAAAAAAAAAAAAGACTGGAAAACATTCTTTGTAAGGAGTGCAATTAGCAATGAATGGCATAGCTCAGAACTCCTGGTTGGATGGATTCCTGTCCTGCTGATAACTTCTCTCTCTTTTCAGCCTCCTTAAAACAGGAGCCAAACAGAAATCAAAATTGCCCTAAGCACGGGCCAAGCGCAAAAGGTGGGCTGCAGTATAAAGTAGACTCTAAGCATACAAGGAAGACTTCCTGCCTGCCCCTGTGTCTACTCCAAGGATTATGAACCCATCAGCTTCGGGCTGCAGTTGTGTGAAAGAAACTCAGACAGGTAGGAAAGGCCACAGAAGCAAGTCTGCAGAGTAAGGCGGGCTGTCCTATGTCACCCTGCTCACTTCCCCACTGCTGCTTCTCTGGGAACTTCCACAGGATGAGCCAGAGACCACGCTGCACGATCCTCTCCCCTAACTGAACCAGGTGAAGAATCTGGAAGCTTCCTGGGGAGGTTAAAAGCTGGTGAGACAGGGGAGTTACAAGGTGCTATTTCTATCTTTCTAGCCTTTTTCTCCCAAGACGGACCCAAGGCTGAATCTGGAGTGGGAGTCCAAATGGAGTTTCTCTCCCTGGGGCATCGAGGGCAGAAGGAAACCCAAGGTGATGGCTACGTCACAGAGTAAGCGGTGGCTGACTACATTGTATGGCTAGCGCTACAGTATTTTACTGGTCCTGGGCACAAAATATTTTACGGCTGTGTTGAAACAGAGATGACCATCATCCAGATGGTTTTGATGTTCTATATTTATTACTACTATGTTAATTGTTTCCTCTGATATCAAAATTAATTAGAAATGAAACGATTTCATGAGAATTTGAACACGACATGACAAACTCAGCTTGGTAGGACAGTCCCTTGAACCCAGAGGTGGGTGAGTTCAAGACCTGCCCACACTGCACTTCAGGGTGAATTCAGGACCAACTTGGGCAATTCAGTAAAATCCTGTCTCAAAATATAAAGTGAAGAAGGCTGGGGGTATGGCTCAGTATGAGAGCACTTTGTCTTCCATGCCCAAGGCTCTAGGTTTTATCCTAAGCACCATATAAACAAAACAAACAGACAAATAATATCATATTCAGGGTTCTAGGTATCACTTAGGCTGTGACTAAAGACTAAATTGTCCTTCGGTGGGGATTGTGGTTTTCAGGTGCCTGAGGCTTGTTCTGCCCACCTTAAGGTTTATTCTTTCCCATAGCTTGAGTCTTTTGGAACCTGCAGGGTGTAGGGTCTGACTTCCTTACAGCATTGTTGCTTCTTGACACAGAAGCCAACATCCCCCTCCATCAAAAACAAAGACACCTTGGCTCAAAGGGGAAGCCACTGGAGAATCTCATAGAAGAAGAGCCAAGAAAAAGTGTGCGTTATGTGCTGGTACTGTTTCTATCACACTCACAGTAGCTGGATAACAGTGAGATGGTCATACTAAGAAATGATAAACCAGAAGAGGAAACTGAGAGACACCCAAGCAGAAAAGAGAAGGAAAGGCAGGAGATAGGATTTTATGTTAGAAATGTTAAAGTTCTGGACACCTGGAGCTAGCAGAAGTCAAATTGGAAAAAAGAAAAAGGAAGCTTACAAAATAATAGATAAATTTTCTGAACTAATTGAAGAGCAACTTCAGATAGAACAGACAAGAAAATCAAGAAGAAAAACAAGAAGAGAAAATCAAATCCACTTAGGATATAGGGGAATTTTAAATTATCAAAGACAAATACTCTAGAAGCCTGGAGAAATCATCAAGGAGCCCGGTTATAAAAATTAATAAGCAAAAGCCAGGGATGCTTGTTTTATTTGTTTCTTTCTGTTTTGTTTGTCTTTTAAGACAAGGTCTTTCTATACAACCCTGGCTATCCTGAAACTCACTATGTAGACCAGGCTGGCCCTGAACTCACAGAGATTCCCCTGCCCAGCTCAAGTGATACTTCTTATACCAGCAGCAAATAACTGGAAAATACATTGAACAGATCTCATTTACATATCATTAATGAGACTCATTTACATATCATTAACGAGTACTCATCTCCAAGAATAAATCCAAAAAGAGACCCTAAAGAATGAGAATGTTGCCGAGCGGTGGTGGTGGCACACACCTTTAATCCCAGCACTTGGGAGGCAGAGGCAGGCAGATTTCTGAGTTCGAGGCCAGCCTGGTCTACAGAGTAAGTTCCAGGACAGCCAGAGCTATACAGAGAAATCCTGTCTCGAAAAACCAAAATAAAAATAAAAATAAAAATAAAAAAAGAATGAGAATGTTACTGCACAATATTTTGAAATAATAATAGAATCAAGGAATATGACTATTGTAAAGATAGCAAATCCTTCCAGTGTGACTTCTAAATTAAAGCAGTATCAGGCTGGGTCAGCAGGAAATTGTGACCACCAAACCTGTTGACCAGAAGGAGAGAACTGACTTCTCAAAATTGTCCTCTGACTTCTATGCTCACACTTTAAATACACACACACAGGGGTGGGGGAGAGTGAGAGAAGAGCAAATAAAATAAAAACAATAATTAAAAAAACTGTAATTGAAAATGGGCAAAAAAAAAAAAAAAAGTGTCAACAGACGACACTACCAAAACTACCAAAGATAGTGTGTGGCTGCCCAAAAAGTACATGAAAAGAAATTAAAGTCATTATTCATTAGTGAAAAGCAAATTAAAGTCACACTAAAAATTCATACTAAATTTAGTGTGCTAAAATTAAAAATGAATTGTGTTGAACGCTGGTGGGGAGGTGAGACAAGCAGGTTTATGGGCTCCTGGAAGAACTATAAAACAGAATAATTACTTTGCAAAATGGTTTATCAGGGTCCCAGAAGGTTGAACCTACCTTGTTCTGTATCTCAGCCGCTCTGCTGTGAGGTCTTCACCCAGGAGAAACAGAACCGTGTGTGTCCACAGAGATGTGACTGTATCTGTAAGAGCCCCAGCTGCCAGCAACACAAAGCCTGTCGTGAGAATCAGTCACCCACATCTCCAGGTGACTACCATTCAGCCGCAGGAACAGCTAAATAGAGCACTGATAAATATTAAAGTAAAGAAGCAACTCTAAAGAACTCACCAAAAAAGAAAAAAAAAAAAAAGAGTTCATTCAGGAGACATGCTGGCCCGTGGGTTAGGCTGAGGATTTGAGTTCAATCCCTAGGATATGTTGTCTGAGCACACACTCTCTGCTGTGGGGCTCCACCTCACCACAGGCCCCAGCACAGGAGCCAGGTAAGCACAGGCTGAAAACACTGACACTTGTCCTCACTTAAACTAATGTCCTCACTCATGTCTATCAAAGCTAAGGAAGGCTGACTAATGCCCTGTGGTAACACAGCGCTGCTCCGGACCACAGTGCATGCACTATAGTCGGAACAAAACAGAAAAGATGAACTCGGTCCCCGGGCAAGGATGGCATGTGATCGTATGAAGCGCCCAGTGTTTTCATAGTGAGGACTGCCCCCAGACCTGAGTGTGCCGAGCCCGTCTGCAGATTTAAGACAGTGCTGGCTGGTCAGTGATGTGGGCATTTCTGAGCTGAACAAGACAAGGAGAGGAAGGGCCAGGGAATGAATTCTAAGTTGATTTTGTGATGAAGACAATAAAACCATGAGACATAAAAACCACAAAACAGCCAGGTGGCGCACGCTTTTAATCCCAGCACTTGGGAGGCAGAGGCAGGCGGATTTCTGAGTTCGAGGCCAGCCTGGTCTACAGAGTGAGTTCCAGGACAGCCGGGACTGACTACACAGAGAAACCCTGTCTTGAAAAAACAAAAACAAAAAATACAAAACAAATTGTGTCACCACAACTGTCTGAGTCTACAGCTTGAGAGAATATATTCATAATTTTGTCAACCACCCCCCAAAACCACCACTGTAACCTTTCACCTTGTAAAAATGGAAGCCATACCCATGCCTGGTGGTTCCAGTCTCCCCTCCCCCAGCCTGCCAGTCACCAGTCTTTCTGTCTCTCGTTTGGACTAATCTAGGTCCTCATATGAGCAGAGTCATACGGTAAGGGCCTTTGAGGCCAAAAGTACGTTTTAATAAATGAAAGTCAGAGGTTCCAAACAGCACCATCCTCTACTTCATTCAAGTGAAGGGGTGGGGCAGGGGTGTCTCTCTTCGGGAGAACTGGCTCATTCAAAAGGGAGAAGTCCCAGTCTGCTTTACGGAGGAGGAGGAGGAGGAGGAGGAGGAGGAGGAGGAGGAGGAGGAGGAGGAGGAGGAGGAGGAGGAGGAGGAAGTGGCCTCTGAGAGGCGCCACGGCATTCCACAGTTAGGGAGCACCATCTCTACTGGAGATCGCATTCGATGGGACTGCTATGCTCACGGGCAGTGAATCCCAGAACTTCCTTCTCCATTGAGGGAGGTCCCAGCCAAGGAATGACATCATCACCTTCAACACATGGAACTCTTTGAGGACCACCACCTTCTAAATCCTCCCATTTTTCCTGGCGACTGCTCTGTGTTGCCCTTCCAGGTTAAACTCAGCCTTGTCCCTTCTTTGGGCAGCTGATGTAGGATCAAGATTCCCTCCCTGGTACCTACTGTTTGCTGTGTCTTTGGCTCTCTATTGAGCCAGAGGAAATCATGTTTCCCAGCAGCTATTGGTCTCAAATGCTAGGCTTCTCAGAAGCCAGGCCTCAGGGCAGATAATGTCAGGGCTGAGACGTTACAGGCCAGGCTCTGGGCTACAGTCATATACCTGGGACCCAGTTTTCCCCTTGGGGTTGACCCCACCTACTCTAGGCCTCAGTGAGAATGGGGTTTTTTTTGACTCAACTGGAAGGATCACATAGTTTTGTGGACAACCCCCGAAAGAGGATGAGTAGATGAAACTCCACTTCCTCTCTGCTCTGACTGGTTAAGCCCAGAGCTCTGGGGACAGAGGAGGACGGTTGGCTAGAGGGAAGGTGAATCTTTACTGCTTTCAGCCCATGGCCATCCCAAGTCCAGGGACATTCCTTGGTACAGCTAGGCTACCTGGGTTTTCTCCCGCCGAAGCAGACAACTTCTCCACTAAGTTCAGCAAGAGGAAAGGCCCAGAAGGCGGAAACTCCAAGAGACAACCGGAAGCAAACCTGACTTGTGTGCCTTGCTGTACTGTCTACGAACAGCTGTCAGAGGTCATTTGATATTTGATAGAATAAGACACAGAAGGGCAGTAACCAGCCCAAAGTCACATGGCCACATAGATACACCCTGTGAGGGTGGTGAAGGTGCTCGGGAGACTCCTTGCTTCTAAGTGTGGATGGCCTGCATACCAGGCTAAGACACTGGCTTGTTCACACTGAGAACTGGCTTTGTGACCTTGTGGCCCCCCCCCATCCAAACGCCACAGCATAATCACTGTGCCTCCAGCCCCATAGAAGCTAGAACACCTCATTTCCACTTAACACAGTGGTCTGCAGCCTTCCTGACACCACCACTCTCTAACATGGTTCCCTGTGCTTTGGGGACCGCCAACCATAAAATTACTTGTGTTAGTTTCGTTGCTACTTCATAACTGTAATTTTGCTACCGTTATGAATCATAATGTAAGTATCTGTGTTTTCTGATGGTTTTACGTGATCTTTTGAAAGGGCAATTCAGCCTCCGAAGGAGTGACAATTCACAGGTTGTGATCAGCTGCCTTAACGTACAGTAAGTCCTACCCGGGTGCCTCAGGACTGGACACAGCCACCAAGCTGTACACATGCCTGTGCTGACACACAGCAGTGGCGTTGAAGTGTCTCCCCCACTTTCACCCTACTCCGCACCCATGTGCGCTGGCAGTTTTATGTCAACTCCACACAAGCTGTAGGCAAGTCTGTAGGTCTATTTCTTGATTGATGATTGATGTAAGAGGGCCCAGGCCATTGTGGGTGGTTCCTGCTCTGCTGGTCCTGGCTGCTAGGCGAAAGCAGACTGAGTAATCCACAGAGACTGAGGTAGTAAGCAGTATCCCTCCATGGTTTCTGCTTCAGCTCCTCCCCTGGGCGCCTGCCCCGCTTCCCTTCAGTGGTGGATGGTGACGTCAAAGTCCTCTGGTTCTCCAACTTCTTTGGATCATGGCCTCTATCACAACAATAGAGACCCCAAGACAGCACAGAGCGCAGATGCAGAGGCCCTCCCAGATTTACCCATAGGCCCCTAGGTTCAGAGCTGGAGACTGGGCTGTCTGTTTGTCAACCCGTGCTGACCCATGCTTTGTCCCAGCAGCTGTCCATGAGAAGACTACAGTACAACAGTTGTCGGCTAGCCAGGTCTTGAGTGCTGGGCTCCCTTTGTGAGTCATTGTCCTCTAGACCACGTGTCCCTCAAGCATTCTTATGGCTGAATTTCAACGCCCATCTTGCCAAGACCTTTCCCCCTCTTGGCATTATGGGAGCAGCTGAGCTGTACGACCTGAGGAGCTCACTCTGGGAAGCAGGTGCCCTTATCTCTCTCCATTGGCAGAATAGGACAGGTGGGGGAGGGGTAAGCCCTGGCTTAACCAAGGTCCAGCAACACTGAGCGGTGGACCTTGGGTCCTGAAGGCCAGAGCCTTCTCCGGCTAACTCTGCAGGACTCTGCTGTACTTTCTCCCACGAACTGTCGTCCACCGTGAGTCCTGCAGTGATCCCACTAAAGGACAGAGGCAAATCCATGACAGGCAGAGGAAAAAGAAGCCAGACAGGGGGCCCATGACGATGCTGAGAAGGAGTCAAAAGAGTTTGCTGTCTTCTTGTACCTCATTGTTCCTTTCTGTACTCCATCTCCAGAGCATGCATAAAGCTTGGGCTTGGTAAGACTACAGAGGCAAGAGCAGTCAGTCCTTTAGACCTTAGCTCCTCAGAAAAGCAGGAAGCTGTTTTTATGCGAATTCTAGACCATTCTGCTGGTGAGTTAGGTGATACTGACCTGAGATATTAAGATTTTCTGTCTCTGAAACGGCAAGTCAACAGTTTTGGGTCCAAGGAAAGGCAGCCATCATTCTGAAATGTATGAGGCCAAACCGACTCAGGGGAATGGGCCTACGAACATCATCCAAGTTTTCTCTGGCTCTTAAAACCAACCACTGTGCTTTGTTTGGAGGCAAGTTCTCATGACACCTGGGTTGGCCTCAAACTCACTATGTAGTCAAGGATGGCCCTGAACTTCTGATCCTTCTGCCTTTCCTTACTAAGTTCCAGAATTCATAGGCACTACCATGACTGTTTTATGTGGTGCTGGTGACTGAACCCAGGGCTTCCCAGGGTTTCATGTATACTAGGCAAGTACTCTGCCATCTGAACTGCAAGCCAAGCCCCTTCAAAACTTGTTGACTGAAGCAGATGCAAGTCGTGTTTCGCCAGGACATCACTGGCTGCGGACTTCTGCCAGCTGGTCAGATTCATCAGTTAACATGTTCATCTGGAAAGAAGGCTGGCTTTGCATCACCGGTCAGACACCAGCCCCACTGTATCCTAACAGTTTGACCTGGGGCAAGTCCTGTAATTCTCCGGAGGCCCATTTCTTCATTTGAACAACAGCACAAGAAATAGTCCCATCTCTTCCTCGGAAGTTGAAGGCTGTTGTTAGCCTCCACCTGATTGTTACATGAACTTTTTGATGGGGGAGGGTTGGGGCACTCAAACAAATGCCTATTTCCCTCAGGTAGGTCATCAGTGACAGACCAAAATATGATTCCACTGTAATCTAAAATGCTAGATGAAGGAGTATAATGGGCCCATTTATAGGGTAAAGGTGAGGGATTATTTATAAGAGTATAGATGGCCCCAAAGCATCACCCTGATAGGAAATCTCACCATAGCCTGGACGATGACTTTCTTATAGCTGCATAGATAAAAATGCACCCTTCATTGACCTTTCCAATTCTACAAACTCTAGCACACCCCCTGAGTGTGTGTGTGTGGGGAGGGATCTGGAAGCTCAGGTGAGGGGCTAATGGTTCTCCCTACCCCCTTTTCTCTATAAGGGAAT
>JADRCC010574962.1:6984-23445 GCA_019843855.1 Hylomyscus alleni | reverse complement strand
AGCAAGAGCCTGAGCCACTGAGCAATCTCCGTGGCCTTAACAATTAAGGTTCTTAGAGGGACATCAACCTGGTTTTCTTGGGTGGCCTCTAAAGGCAATAGGTACCCTTTAAAAAAATAGAAGAGGAGGAAATCCAGACTTAGTCACTTGAAAACTTGAAAATGGAGGTAGAAACGAGGCTCTTGAAATCACAACGGAGAATTCCTGGAGCCCCGGGAACCTGGAAAAAATCAAGGATGACTCTCCCTTCCCAGGGAGCACTGACCTCTTAACCCTTGATTTGGATTTATATCTCAAGAAGGAAATATATTTATTTCTGTTGCTTCAAGCCACCAAGCACATGACAATTTGTTGCAGTGACCTAGAAAATGAATATAGAGATCAACACGGTCTTTGAAACCCCAGCACATAGGAGAAAGCTTCAGCAAACAGACTGTGTATGCTCGTGACATGGGGAGGGCCGCTCCATTGGCCTCCAGTGACTGGATCTGGTGTACATTTAAGAGTTTGGACTAGACTTGAGAAGAAAATGGTGGCATTTGCTTTGACTCTAAGAATACAATATAGATATGAATATAGTCTTAGGACTTTAGTGGCTGAGAGATGGCCCAGTCAATAATAATTCTTGTCACGTAAACATGAAGACCTGAGTTCAATCTACCAGCCCATGAGCTCCAGGGTCAGTGTGATATCCTGCCTCCCCAAAATTGAAAAGGACACCTAATGTTCACCTCTGGTCTCTGTAGCACAGCACTCACAGATAGGAATATTCACACACACACATTAGTCACCTTTCTAGTTGGTGTCATCCAACCTATGGTAGAGACAACCTAAGAGAAAAGGTCGATTTGGTTGACTCATCACAAGTTTTAGTTGAGCGCAGTGGAAGATATGATGGTGGGGCAGGTCCCCCACGGCCTGGAAATGGAATGGTGCTGCTCACTTGACAATAGACAAGAAAGAAGAGAGGGTGGCCCAGAACCAGCAGCAAGTGAACTTTTAGAGACCTATCTCCTTCCAGCCAAGCCTACTTCTTCCAGCCAAGCCAAGCTTCTTAAAGACCCTACAGCCTTTTAAATAGTACCACAAGCTGGGAACTGGGTGTTCAAAATACAAGCCTAGAGGAGACATTTCAGATTCAAACTACAAGGACATTATCAGCATCTTCAGAAATTCCCTGTCAAAACGGAATTAAACTTCCCTGCTATTCCCTATTTGTGTAAGATGGCATGACGGCACTCAAGAAATGAGGATTTAACTAAAGTATGCACCCATCTTCTCTTACCAGAATGAGCAAGTGTGGCTGCACTGCAGATTGGAGAGTGACTTCTGAGATGCCCTCATGACCAAACACCTGTGCCCTGGGAGGACAGGCAGGGTCAACCAGAGCATGGGAGGCATGGGGACACATTGTGAAGGAGCAATGGACCTTGGCCATGCCAAGAGTATCAATTAACTGAAGTTGAGGGGAGGGGATAATGAGACAGAAGAGCTCAGATCCAGAGCTGTCAGTCGAGGAGAAGGAATGAACACAGCTGGAGAGCAGAAGTGGTTGGGTGGAACAGAGGCCTGTTTTAGAGAGCTCTTGGGGACCTAGCCTGGCTCTGGAGGCCACAGGTATGTGCAGCTCACCCCCGTCACTTCAAGGACATACATACAACAACACCCACTCAGTCCTCAGCCAGCCAAGAGGGGACTACTGGACACCAAAAACACCCAATATTCACAGGCTCACTGGGCCTAGAAAACACTAGTTAATTGTGATTTCAGGCACCATAAACATGGCCGCTGTCTCAGATTATAGCTCAAACCACAAGGACAGAGGGACTCAACAAGCACAGTATTCAGACACGAAAAGAAGATGAGCCTTTGAAATCCGCTAAGGAGCCCTGGTAGACTGCCTGGCTTAATCTGAATGAACATTATCATGTTAGTTTTAAAGGCTTGCTGTCTCGCATATATCTATCTAATGATGGCCTCAGCATGGCTAAGAGAAAGTGCTGGTACAGAAAGGGATGCCGAGGACATGGGGCAGAAGGGGCACCCTCTTCAAAGTGAAGAGAGAAAGATCAGTCTCTTAGTCAAAAAGCTGCTAGAATTCAGAATGCAACAACAAAGGAACCCTTCAAGGACCCTCGATCCTGTCTACCAGAGAGTGCACAGCTGACAGGTGGGTGACGGCAAACTAGAGAAGTATATTAATGAGAGTGAGAAGAGCCCCTCCTGACAGGGCAAGCTTTACTATACCACCACCAGCACCACCACCAGCACCACCACCACCAGCACCACCACCAGCACCACCAGCACCACCACCACCAGCACCACCACCACCACATACTGCAATCTAGGAATTCTAAAACTCTGCCTTCAGGACCAGAAGGTGTGTATCAGTCTCCTGGAGCCCTCCCTCCCAACCACTCACTCCCTACGACTTCTAGGGACCTGGGCATTCGGCAGCCATCTTCCCTCTCGGGTATGGGGGTACTGCAGTGGCAGCCTGGGACACCTCTGCTACCCAGGGCACAACAGCATATTGGGCCTGCCTGGCTGAACACTGTACAGCCTTATCTAAAGTAAACCACCTGTTTCCTGTTGGGCTCAGCCCCTGACCTTCCAAGGTCTCCACAGAGCAGACCTTCATCCAAACCATGGCTGAGGAATGGCAGCCTGGGCCTTGCCTCCTGTTGTAGTAGTTGCTCAGTAACGAGTTTTGTGGAATCTACATTCATTTGCCACTGAAACGAGGGAAAGAAAAGATGGTACCAACACAAGTAACTTCTGGCACTTCCTGTTTCCTTTTTCCACAGAGTCTCCTTGGCCGGGGCTAGAGAGCCCCTCTTCAGGGAACACAGAAAGCATTTTGTTACATGCAAGTTCACTTGGGGGTTGGGTTCAGTCACAAATGTCTTTCTGTCTAGCACTATTCAGAGATAAACAGGCTGCTGCCTATGCTCCCTGTCTGCCTTTGCTAACCTCCCACTGTCCTGTCTATACAGAACAGCTAGTTAAGTTAGAGCTTCTGAATAAGAGGTAGGAGAGATGACACAAACGTGAAAGGACTGGGGAACCTAGAACCTGTGCCTGGCACCAACACTCTCTTTCACTTCACAACAATGATGGAGCAGTATCCTTCCCCCCAGACATCGGATACAACACACTTGCAAGTCCCTCCTTTAACCACTGGGGTGCCGACTGTGTTTGAACAGAGTGATGCATGAGCCATTTCTGCGTGGCCAAAGATGGCAGGTCCTTGTTGCAGACTGGTGGTTGGCCCTTCCCACAGCCCACACGATACTCATGTAGTCTCCATCCAAAAACAGTGCAAACGACTTCACTTTCCACATAGAAATTAATAATGGAGGGAAAAAAATGGACCTCGGGGCCAGGGACACTCTGAACACTAGAGCTACAGCTTATGAACAGAAAATTGCTGAGAGCAAACCCATGCTTGTTAACTTTAAAAAATTGAAACAGAAAGACAGATTCGTTTAATTTTCATAATTTAAAAATCGGCAATTGTATAAATATCTTTCAGAGAGCATCAGTAGGAAAGCCATCTTGTCCTTGTGAGGAAGAGAAACGGAGCAAAGCCCCAAGCCGACCAGCTTCACTGGGAGGGGTGCTATGAGATGCGCTGCACTCCCCAACCCCACACTGCCAGAATGAGACCTTCTGAGGGCCTTTAAAGGGGTAATTCTGGTTGAGGTGGAGCCTTAGGGCAAGCCCTTATCAGTATGTTTGGTGCCCTTACTATTGGAAAGGAGAGGTTTGGATTAGACATACAAACGTTGAAGGCCCTGTGAACACACAGGAATACCATCAGTCAACAGTGAAATCACAGAGACAGCAGAGAGGCAAGACACAGGTTATCCCTCAGCCCTCAGCAGGGCAACCCTGATTTCAAGTTCCTATACTCCAAACCGTGAGATGATAAATGTTTGTTTTTAAGTGCTCTAATTTGTCACAGTAGGTGTAACAGACTACTCCAAGGGCTTTTGAATGCTTGAGCACTCTGCAGTGCTTGGGGTACATGATAGAAACACTTGCCAGGAGAGAGAAGGCCCCTACTCCCTTCTATCATGCAAGCTTTAAACAGCTTCCCAACCCCGGGTATTACGCACTACATTCCCAAAACACTGAGTCAGAGTGTGGGCAGTTTTAAATGTGTCCATTAGTCACCAGTGTTCAACCTGCAGTTACAGTGTACCTGTCCCATCACAGTGTAGCTGGAAGCCAGCCTCAGGAAGCCATTTGTCTTCACTAAGACTCACCATCCCCCCTTTCAAAGTCTGGTCCCACAGTCTTCCCACTCACTGTGAGCTTCCCACTGATTAACAGAGAGCCCTACTCATCCGCAGTACCCGGATGCAGCTAGATAATTTGTGTATTTGTTCATATGCCTACCTGCATGCCATATGATCACCCTCCTAGATCAACAATCTTGACCATTACAGTCACTGGTGTGCCTTCGTGCCTGGTAGCTGGCGGGTGTTCAGAACACACCTACTTGTGAAGCATTGCAGGTTCCATTCCTGACTATGGAGGCAGTACACAAAGTGCAGTAAAGTAAGAATTTCCCAGTTGTTATTTCCCAGTGCTTGTAGAGGTTGTATCTGTGCTATCGCTTATTTCATCTGGAATATAATACCTCTAAAAGACAGTATACTTTAAAAATGTTGTGTTGCAGAACTTATGAGAAAGGCCAGCAGTTAAGAGCATTTGCTGTTCTTCCAGAAGACCACAGGTCAGTTCCCAACACCTATGGCAGGCAGCTCTTAACTGCTTGTAACTCCAGTTCCAAGGACTCTGACACCCTCCTCTGGCCTCTAGGGGTACACACATATGTAATACACTACATAGACACACACATACACATAAATGAAAAATAAATAAAAATAAAAATGCTGATAATACTTCATTATCGAAAAATGCCAACAGCATCCTGAACATACACAGAGCTGCAACCTTTTTGATGATGGAAGGTCTTGCCTCCACATGAGCAGCTTCTGGCTCCAGTCAGGGTAATGGGTGCTGAGGACTGGGCAGCTGCAGGAAGTTACACCAGTGACCTATGCTGCATCCACGCTCTTCATTTCACGGGAGATGCCTCTGCAGCGTGAAATGTACTTGGTAGAAGTTTGCGTACAACAGAGCTCCTTTCAAACTTGAAGTCAATCTCTCAGACCTCAAGAGTCTGACCTCTTGAGGCCACTTTGCCCCCTAAGACGATGGTCCTAATGAAAGACTACTGCAAGTTTCAACAATAATCCTATCCCTTTCTCCAAGAGTAGAGTCCGTCTCCAGGAGACACTTCCTCTGCTTGTCCACATAAAGTGACTCCTCCTCCATCAGGTTTTACAAGGAGATGACAGCAGTTCAGCTGCAGCTTCAGGCTCCGTTTCTAATCTCAACACTTTCCATCTACTGGCCCTTTTGCTCCAGACGCATTAAGTAGTTAAACATAGGGCCTGTTCTGGGTGAGCTCTGACACCAACCCCCCCCCCTCCAGCTCAAATTCGAGTTCTCCTGGTCCTCCCACCGCATGGACAGTCAGCATCTTTCTCTTCTGACCCTGAAAGTCACCTACGAGGAATGCTGCCAACTGCTTCTGAATGCCTGTTAATACTGAGGTTTTGACCTCTTTCCAGGAGTCAAAAAATGTTCTTCTTGGGCTGGAGAGATATGCTCAGCGGTTAAGAGCACTGACTGCTCTTCCGGAGGTCCTGAGTTCAATTCCCAGCAACCACATGGTGGTTCACAACCATCCGTAATGAGATCTGACGCCCTCTTCTGATGTGTCTGAAGACAGCTACAGTGTACTTAGATATAATAATAAATAAATCTTAAAAACAAAAACAACAAAAGAAACAAAACAAAAACAAAAAAATGTTCTTTCTTTCTTGTTTTCTTTCTTTATTTTATTTTATTTTTTGGTTTTTCGAGACAGGGTTTCTCTGTGTAGTCCTGGCTGTCCTGGAACTCACTCTGTAGACCAGGCTGGCCTCGAACTCAGAAATCTGCCTGCCTCTGCCTCCCAAGTGCTGGGATTAAAGGTGTGTGCCACCATTGCCCGGTGTTTTCTTTTATTTGTACATGTGTATGCATGAATGCTTGCCTGTTGGTGTATGTGTGAAAGCCATAGATGGATATCAAGTGTCTTGCTCTATTACTCTCCCTGTTACTTTTGGAGACAAGATCTCTCACTAAAGTTGGAGTTCATCATCACATAGACCGTCTGGCCAGTGAGCCCCAGCGTCTGCCTGTCTTCCCTCCCTCCATCATGCCAGGGTCATGGATGTGTGCCACTGTGCTCAGCTCTTATGTGGATACAAGTGTTCTCATGACTCCCAATGGCAACTAGAATGATGAACCCTTTCTTGAACATTTTCCCTTTGTCCATCTCTAGCTCTAGACTCATGGGATGCATTTTTAAGTAGTAAGACTTGAAAGCTCAAAATTACTCCTCAGTTCATTGATAGCAAGACAAAGGCTGTGTTAGAGGCATGAAAGCAGTGCTCACCTCATAAAGAGGTGTGACTGGAGACTATCAATGAGTAGTGACTTTTTTTCATTTTTTATTGGTTATTTTATTTATTTACATTTCAAAAGTTATCCTGCTTCCCAGTTTCCACTCCACAAACCTCCATCCCCCTTCCCCCTCCTCCTCCCCCTATGAAGGCACTCCCCCACCTGCTTAGTTAGCATCACACCAAGATATTTCATATTGCTTGTGACTATTGTAAAGGGTGTCGTTTCCCTAATTTCTTTCTCAGTCCATTTATCCTTTGAGTAGAGGAAGGCTACTGATTTGTTTGAGTTAATTTTATATCCAGCCACTTTGCTGAAATTGTTTATCAGCTGTAGGAGTTTTCTCATGGATTTTTTAGGGTCATTTATGTATACTATCATGTCATCCGCAAATAGTGATACCTTGACTTCTTCCTTTCCAATTTGTATCCCTTTGATTCTTTGATCTCCTTTTGTTGCCTAATTGCTCTGGCTAGAACTTCAAGTACTATATTGAATACATAGGGGGAGAGTGGGTAGCCTTGTCTTGTCCCTGATTTTAGTAGTATTGCTTCAAGTTTCTCTCCATTTAGTTTGATGTTGGTTATTGGCTTGTTATATATTGCTTTTATCATATTTAGGTATAGACCTTGAATTTCTGATCTCTTCAATACTTTAGCATGAAGGGGTATTGTATTTTGTCAAAGGCTTTTTCAGCATCTAATGAGATGATCATGTGGTTTTTTTCTTTGAGTTTGTTTATATAGTGGATTATGTTGATGAATTTCCGTATATTGAACTTTCCCTGAATCCCTGGGATGAAGCCTATTTGATCATGGTGAATGATTGTTTTAATGTGTTCTTGGATTCAGTTTGCAAGAATTTTATTGAGTATTTTTGCACCAATATTTATGAGGGAAATTGGTCTGCAGTTCTCTTTCTTTCTTGGGTCTTTGTGTGGTTTAGGTATCAGTGTAACTGTGGCTTCATAGAATGTATTGGGTAGTGTTCCTTCCGTTTCTATTTTATGAAATAGTTTGAGAAGTATTGGTTTCAGGTCTTCTTTGAAGATCTGAAAGAATGCTGCACTAAAATCATCTGGTCCTGGGGATTTTTTGGTTGGGAGACTTTTAATAACTGCTTCTATTTCTTTAGGGGTTATAGGATTGTTTAGATGGGTTATCTGATCCTGATTTAGCTTTGGTACCTGGTATCTGTCTAGAAAATCATCCATTTCATCTAGATTTTCCAATCTTGTTGAGTATAAGCTTTTATAGTATTATCTGATGATTTTTTGAATTTCCTCAGTTTCTGTTATCTTTCCCTCTTCATTTCTGATTTTGTTAATTTGGACACTATATCTGCGCCCTCTGGTCAGTCTGGCTAATGGTTTATCTATCTTGTTGATTTTCTCTAAGAACCAACTTTTTGTTTTGTTGATTCTTTATATAGTTCTTTTTGTTTCTGCTTGGTTGATTTCAGCCCTGAGTTTGATTATTTCCTGCCATTGACTCCTCTTGGGTGTATTTGCTTCTTTTTGTTCTAAAGCTTTCAGGTGTACTGTTAACCTGCTAGTATATGCTCTCTCCAATTTCTTTATGGAAGCACTCAGAGCTATGAGTTTTCCTCTTAGCACTACTTTTAAATGTGTCACATACGTTTGGGTATGTTGTGCCTTCATTTTCCTTAAATTCTAAAGTCTTTAATTTCTTTATTTCTTCCCTGACCAAGGTATCATTGAGTAAACAGTTCTTCAGCTTCTATGTGTATGTATGCTTTCTGTTTTTGTTGTTGTTGAAGACCAGCCTTAGTCTGTGGTGATCTAATAGGATGAATGGATTATTTCAATCCTCTTGTATCTGTTGAGGCTTGTTTTGTGTCCAATTATATGATAAATTTTGGAGAAGGTACCTTGAGGTGCTGAGAAGTATATTCTTTTGATTTAGTGTGAAATGTTCAGTAAATATCAGTTAAATACATTTGGTTAATAACTTTCATTAGTTTTATTGTGTCTCTGTTTAGTTTCTGTCCATTGGTGAAAGTGGGGTGTTAAAGTCTATTACTATTATTGTGTGAGGTTCAATGTGTGCTTTGAGCTTCAGTAACTTTTCTTTTACAAATGTGAGTGCCCTTGCATTTGGGACATAAATGTTCAGAATTGAGAGAGTTCCTCTTGGTGGATTTTTCCTTTGATGTGTATTTAGTGTCCTTTCCTGTCTTTTTTGAAAACTTTTGGTTGAAAGTCTATTTTATTGGATACTAGAATTGCTACTCCAGCTTGTTTCTTGGGACCATTTGCCTTTTACTCTAAGGTAGTGTCTGTCTTTGATACTGAGGTGTGTTTCCTGTATGCAGCAAAATGCTGGGTCCTATTTATATATCCAGTCTATGTCTATGTCTATGTCTATGTCTATGTCTATGTCTATGTCTATGTCTATGTCTATGTCTATGTCTATGTCTATGTCTTTTCATTGGGGAATTGAGTCCATTGATGTTGAAACATATTAAGGACCAATGATTGTTGCTTCCTGTTATTTTTGTTGTTAGAAGTGGAATTATGCTTGTGTGGTTCTTTTCTTTTGGGTTTGTTGTGTGAAGATTAGTTTCTTGCTTTTTCTTTGGTGTAGTTTCCCTCCTTGTGTTGAAGTTTTCCTTCTATTATCCTTTGTAGGCCTGGATTTGTGGAAAGATATTGTTTAAATTTGGTTTTGTCATGGAATATCTTGGTTTCTCCATCTGTGTTTTGCTGGGTATAGTAGTCTGGGCTGGGATTTATGTTCTCTTAGGGTCTGTATGACATCTCCCCAAGATCTTCTGGCTTTTAGAGTGTCCATTAAGAAGTCTGATGTAGAGCTGGTGAGATGGCTCAGCGGGTAAGAGCACTGACTGCTCTTCCAAAGGTCCTGAGTTAGGATCCTAGCAACCACATGGTGGCTCACAACCACCTGTAATGAGATCGGACACCCTCTTCTGGTGAGTCTGAATAGAACTACAGTGAATCACATTGAAGCAAGTGGGGCCAGAGCGAGCGGGGCTGGAGCAAGCGGCCAAAGAACAGCCACACATGATGGCTCACGGCCATCTGTACAGTTATAGTATACTCATACACATAAAATAACAAAAATTTGAAAAAAAATTTTAAAAAAGTCTGGTATAATTCTGATGGGTCTCCCTTTATATGTTACTTGACCATTTTCCCTTACTGCTTTCAACACTCTTTCTTTCTTTGGTGTTTTAATTATTATGTGATGGGAGGAATTTTTTTCTGGTCCTATCTGTTTGGTGTTCTGTAGGCTTCTTGTATGTTCATGGGCATCTTTTTCTTTAGGTTAGGGAAGTTTTCTTCTATAGTTTTGTTGAAGATATTTGCTGGTCCTTTGAGTTGAGAATCTTCACTCTCTTCTATACCTATTATTCTTAGGTTCACTCTTTTCATTGTGTACTGGATTTCTTGAATGTTTTGGGTTAGGAGCTTTTTGTTTTTTGTATTTTCCTTGACTGTTGTGTCAGTGTCTTCTATGCCTGAGATTCTCTCTTCTATCTCTTGTATTTTGTTGGTGATGCTTGCATTTGTGATTCTGGATCTCTTTCCTAGGTTTTCCATCTCCAGAGTTGTCTCCCTTTTTGTTTTCTTTAATGTTTCTATTTCCATTTTTAGATCCTGAATGCTTTTGTTCAATTCCTTCATATGTTTAATTGTGTTTTCCTGTATTTCTTTAAGAGATTTATGTGTTTCCTCATGAAGGGCTTCTACTTGTTTACATGTGTTCTCCTATATTTCTTTAAGGGAGTTATTCATGTCCTTCTTAAAGTCCTCTATCATATTCATGAGATGCGATTTTATATCTGAATCTTGCTTTTCAGGTATATTGGGGTACCCAGGGCTTGGTGTGGTAGAAGAACCGGGTTCTGATGTTGTCAAGTAGCATTGATTTCTTTTGCTTATGGTCTTATGCTTGCCTCTTGCCATCTGGTTATCTCTTGTGCTAACTGCCTTTGCTGTCTCTGACTGGGGCCTGTCCCTCCTGTGAGTTGTGTCAGAACTCCTGGGAGTCTAGCTGTCTCTGGGATCCTATAATTCTGAGATCCTGAGTGTGGCAGGGCTCCTGGGAGTCAAGCTGCTTCTGGGATCCTGAGATTCTGGTGTAGGTGAGCTCCTGGGATCCTGTTGTGTCAGAGATACTAGGAGTCATGCTTTCTCTGGGTGTTGCAGGATCGAGTGGGGAGATAGCACCCTGATCCACTCTGGGCACCGATGCAAACCAGGAGGAACCCATGCCTCTGGCTGGGTGGGTAGGGTTCCTGCATCCTTGGATCTTGGAGGTCCCAGTTACTTCAGGTTTTAGGGCAGATATTGTGGCCTCACCTGTCACCCTGGGTGTGTCAGAGCACCTGGGAATCAGGTGGTGACACTTTTTTAAGGAACCCTTTTTCTCTGAACAGTAGTTTTCAACAGTAGCCTTAAAACCCTCAGAGAGGTAGGTTGTAAGCAAATGTGCTGGCATCCCAGCTTTGTTGTTTGGTTTGTAGAGCACAGGCAGAGAAGCTTCCACTTAAAGTCACTAGCAGCCCCAGCCCCACCTTCAACACTTTTTACACCAAGCTTTGACTTCCCTTCTCCAGCTCTGAAACCCTCAACGGCATCTTCTTCCAGAAAAGGCTGTCTGGACTGTTGCTTAGCACAGCTCTCTTCTAGACTTGGCTCCAGCTTCTCCATGGACTAAGCTCTCTGCTCTCAAGACAGGTGCTTTCCTTAGATGTGGTGAGTCAACTTCTGCCAGCTGAAGACTCGGCCTCAGCAGCTTTTGGACTTCTGTCAGCTTTGTCAGGACAGACGAAACCAGCTCTTGGCTGAAGGGAAAGCCATCGCACGTGCATTCGCTTTTGGTCTCCTTCAAGATCTCTCGCTTTTCTCTTACTAGTACAACAAAATGGTTGGTTGGCTGGTGAGAAAGGCCCAGCTTTGGGTCTAGCTCAGCGTTCCCCATGGCTCCCTCCTCGTGTCTCCTGAGACTCTTCTTCGTAAGCTTACTTTAGGAGAATTAATTGTCCTGGCTCAGAGTGTAAGGGGTTCGGTAGAGCGAGAAAGATGGGGAATAGCCAGTCTGTGGGGCAGACAAAACACCAAGGCATGTTCAGATTAAATTCAGTCAATATGGTGGCATTTGTGGCACCCCAAAGCAGTTACAGTAGTGGTAATAAGGAGAACTGACCTTGGGTCATCACATATGATGCCGAGAACATTGCTCAAGTATCTGCTCATGCAGGCTCTTCATATGCATTTGACTTATAAAAATGTAATATCTGTGAAGCACAAGAAAGCATTGTATTCTTGCAAACATTTGTTACATAAGTGTGTCTCTGAATTATGTGTACACATAGCTACCAGTCACTAGGTTCCCTCATCATCAAATCTTGTCTTTTTTTTTTCCTTATGCATAATTCCTGGTTGTTTGGTTCCTCTTTCCTCTGCTGTCATGGAAACCAACAGTCCAGAGACAGGTTGCTTTTCATCAAGTGGGGCAACCTATATCACATCTCCCAGAACATAGGGACATAGCCAGAGTCCAGGAAACACCAGTTGAGTATCCTGGATTCAAATGGCTGTAAGACTGGCCTTGTGATCCCAGGAGCCTAACACAGTGTGCTGAGGGGCTGCCTGGAGACTGGTTGTGTCTAAGGATGCCCACAGAGACCGCACAGTGTGTTCTCAAGAGACTCTCAAGCCATAATGCTCCTGGTACTTCCTACTCTCTTGTCTTTCTCTATTCTCAGCAATCACTGACATAGATAGAGCTCCTACAATGGACAAGCCACGTGATATACAGTCTCTTAAGTTCCACAGAACTGCAAAGTCATAGCTCCCCTTTATAGGCAAGAAAACCAAGGCCCCGTGAGGCAATGGCTTGCCTTAGATCACAGAGCAAGAAGTGAGGTAGGTAGTACAGTTCTGTGGAGCCCCTGTTTCTCTGCTGCTGGTACACTCTTCCTCTGTTGGTATCTCAGCCCTGTACCCGAAAAGGTCAGCAGAGGACATGGGGGCTATACGGAGAAACCCTGTCTTGAAAAAAACAAAAAAAAAGAAGGCACCATGGAAACCCTAAAGTGTGCACTTCATACACACACACACTCACACACACACACACACACGCACACACACACACCAGGCATAGCCATGAAAATATTATAACCCTACAGGTGATATTTGAAGGAGGCTGAACTTTGAGCTTCAGCCTTCTGAAAGTCTTTAAAGAAATAACAAATAAAAAATAATCCCATCTCTCTGGAATGACGTAGGTGTGGTTATGCCTAAAAGCAGAGATTAGCTGACACCCAATGGTCCTGCTTAGCTTTAAGACTATGATAAACCATTGCTGGCCAGGCAGGCTAACTGCTTAGAGCATGACTAAATCTGTTTTTAATAACACCACCATCCCAGGACCGAGGCCTGACCATCACTGCAATAAAGGTTCATCATCGCTGGAAAGACGGGTCACAGAGGCGGAGGTGGGAAGTTAGGAAGGCCTGTGTGTTCTCCAGCATGGGGCTCCTGAGTCACAGAGTGCCTGGGGAGGGGTGGAGTGCTTGAGAATTTATCTCTGTTGAGTTCTACAGGGTAAAGAAGAAAAATAATGAATTCCATACCACTGCAGCAGGACATTAGTCCATCCTGAAAATGACTTTTCAGTGTCACTGGAGACATATACATGCCATGTATGACCATAATGTAAAATGTAAAAATCACAAACATAGAGTCTCAGTGTGTCTAAGAGGTGAGTACCTTAGGCTGTTTTCAGAAATGGCACCTATTTGTGACTCCGGTGGTACTGGTGAACTGTAGATTCGACAGAGCAGGACCCTGCAGGGGCTGAAGCCGCAGAAAGAGCCTAGGAGGAAAGCAGTGTCTCAGAGACACTTGAGGGGCAGCAAACCAATGACAGGGTCAAGAAATGTGACCAGAGTCAATGGGTGGGACCTCAGAAAGCAGCTATTCCAGTGTCCAAATGGGAATGTCCAGAAAATGTGGCCAGCTGGCTGGGGCCTTAGCTCCTGCTAGTGATGATAGCGCCTGCCAGAACCCAGGCCTTTCTGTATCTGATAAGAAGGGTGGAGCTCATGTTGAGTCAAAGGATAGGGATAATGAGCCTGGAAAGCGCTGGCTTCCGAGAATGGATTGACAGGCAGGAAGGAGTCACATCTGAATGCTGCTTACTGGAGAGAGATGGGGTGACTTGAGTCTCATAGCAGGGCACAGAGTTCCACATCAGTGTTCCCACTAGGGGAACCATCAGAGTCTCAGTGGGTGGCTCCAAGTGGCCCTGTGGCCTTAAGCAGAATCACACCTAGATCCATGTTACCTGCCACCCCAGCCAGGACTACTGCCTAAATATGCCTGCAGTCCTCTTAGGAAAAGAAGGCTGAGGACCCCATGTGAGCAGATATAGCTCCACTTAGATTCCTGTCTGCATGTGCCAGCAAGCCACATGAGGAAGGAGACTGTACTAGCTGGTTTTGTGAGTCAACTTGACACAGGCTGGAGTTATCACAGAGAAGGGAGCTTCAGTTGGGGAAGTGCCTCCATGAGATCCATCTGTGAAGCATTTTCTCAATTAGTGATCAAAGGGGGTAGGGCCCCTTGTGGGTGGTGCCATCCCTGGGCTGGAAGTCTTGGGTTCTATAAGAGAGCAGGCTGAGCAAGCCAGGAGAAGCAAGCCACCAAGGAACATCTCCCCATGGCCTCTGCATCAGCTCCTGCTTCCTGACCTGCTTGAGTTCCAATCCTGACTTCCTCTGGTGATCAACAACCATGTGGAAGGGTAAACTCAATAAACCCTTTCCTCCCCAACTTGCTTCTTGATCATGGTGTTTGTGCAGGAATAGAAACCCTGACTAAGACAGAGACCAAGCAGATTGTGCTCTGTAACAAGATCCTTTAAAACCCTATCATAGTGCCCCACCCCATCTGGGTAAAGGCCAGAGATCGTTATCCTCCCCACCCCCTCGCCCTGTGGCCATAGCCTCAGTACTCGGCCACTCATCCGTGCTGCTCTTCCAGGTCCATTAGCAGAGTCCCCCTACTGGACTCCATGCTTCCACACCCAGGCCTCCGTGCTGATACGTAATCTGACGCAACGCTTTTTCCCCGGCAATCAGAGGACTCCGCCTTCACCCATCCGTGTCACCTGGTCCGCAAGTCTTTGACTCAGTACAAAGATGGAGATTGCCTCCAGATGCCCACCCTTGTTCCTCACAGTGCTCCTGACTGAAAAAAAAAAAAAAATCGGTTTCTTATACTTCTCTGTTTATTGTCTGTTTTCCCAACCAGAGGGTCAGCTTCCTGAAAGAGGGCTCATCACGGATGTGACCTCCCAGAGCTTTGCACCATGCCTAGCATGTGGTGCTTAGACGTGCACGACTGAAGAAAGGGAGAGAGGAAGGGAGGGAGGAAGGAAGGGCCCGGGGAATAGATAAGTGAATGAATGAACTGACAAATGAATGGTCAAGTAGATAGATGGATGGTTAATTAATTGAACTAATTAATAGAAAAGTTACAGTTTCTGCCCCTGAGACTCTTACTAGCTGGTTGCATAGGTCTCTTTGCATAGATTAGTTAGTGTAAGAGCAACACATTTCTCTTAAAAGATTTGAAGTCTGATGTAGGGGAGAGGGGTGGCTCAGCTGTTAAGAGCACTGTCTGCTCTTCCAGAAGACTTGGGTTCAAGCCAGTCACCCACCTGGCATCTCACAGTTCACAATCATCTATGACTCCAGTCCCAGGGGATGCTATCCCCTCTGATGGCCTCCAAAGACACCAGGAAATTATGGAGCACATAAACGCACGTAGGCAAAACATCCTGCACATACGCACAAAATAAAATAATTGAATAAAATAATTAAATGAAAATAAATGACATTCCTCTTCAACACCCAGCCAGAAAAGTCTGCCCCTCTCAGTCCTTCTCCCATCAAAAAAGCAATCATAGTCAGGATGAAGCTCCTGAGCAGACTCAGGAGGAAAGTCGTCTGCGACCGTGTGGTCCAGACCCAGACCAGCTGGGCCTGAGAACCAAGAAAGAGTGCTGAGAGCGAGCAGAGCTGCATGGCTGCTGAACCTACCCAGTGCTGGGGCAGGTGCCAGCAAGTGTTGGGGACACCAGGCATGGGGAATGGGGAGCCAATGTTGATGCTGACAAAGGGGCAGGGCTGGAAGCAGCATGGAGCACAACAACCAAGTGATTTTAATCCACTCAGACCGTGTGGTACTCTCAGGGTGGGCAGCTGGAATCCTACCTCTTAAGTCCCTGCCTGTACTAGTTAACTCACGCTGTGTAACAAATCACCCCAAAATGTAAAACCCAGAACAACAACCATCATCAGCCTGTATCATTTCTGTGGGTCAGAAAGTGAGGGTCAGTTTGGCTGGGCAGTTCTGGCTCAGAGTGCCTGGGGAAGCTATAAGGGATGTATGTACTCAAGGAAGGTTGCAGACTCTAGGATGGAGGGCTGGGGAGACTGCCTGCTTCCCAAGCATGAGGACCTGAGTCTAATCCTTAGAACCCAGACCATTTGACAGACCCTGCCTAACCATGCCCTCACATCACCTAAGAAGCAGTTACATAAGAGATTATGTTGAACCTTATCATCCACAAAAAGGCTGGAAATGCCAGGTCCAAAGAAAACTCCACTCCCCCAAAATTCTGGTGTCCCCTGTTTTCCTCTACCAAAGGAGCCACTTCTTTATCTGACAGAAGGACAAATGGCTATTGGTGGTACCTATTAGTATACCAAATCTCATGCTGGCCTCTGGGCTCTCTCAGTCTTGCAAATCCCTGTTACAGAGTCTGAGCCAGCATCCGGGCTCTTCCTGACTCCTACCCTAAACTTCTCCAGCTCACAAGATTCCCTTCCCCATCCTCTCATTTCCACATAACCCTGCGCACTCTGAGTCCTCTC